>PVJX010000089.1:357131-414418 GCA_004027295.1 Dolichotis patagonum
AGCTCTTCTTGACCTGATGGTCTGTGTCGAGAAGTCTGCCGTGATTTTGATGGGTTTTCCTTTATAGGTGATCTGTTTCTTTTCTCTGATGGCTTTTAATATTCTGTTCTTATATTGAATTTCTGGGATCTTGATTATTATGTGTCTAGGTGTAGCTCTGTTTTGGTTGTAGGTGGCTGGAGTTCTGTATGCTTCATACGTCTGCATATCATTTCCTTTTTTCTATGCTTGGGAAATTTTCCTTAAAGATTTCTGTGAATAGCCTTTGCATTTCCTCTGTTTTAACTCCTGTTTCTTCATTCATATGCTTTATTCTTAAGTTATAGATCCTCTTGTCATCCTCTAGCCTTCCAATTGTTACTGCCTGCTCCCTTGTTATTTTTAAGAGATCTTCCCTTTCCTGACCCCACATTGCAAGCCTTTGTTCAATTTTTGATAGCCTATCTTTGGTTTCTTTCAAGCAGTTTTGCCAGCTTTTTATGGAGTCTTTAGTTTCCTGATAATCTCTTTGAATTTGCTTCATGAATTCTAGGTTTTTCTTGTTTTCTTCATTAAACATTTCTCTCCTTTTGTATTCCTCCATTCTTCTGTCTGTTTCTTCTTGAGAGGTGTCCAGCCTTTCTTTTATTAATCTACTTATCTGTTGTTTAATTTGAATTAATATTTCAGTTTTGATCCCACTTACAAGGTCCTGAAGATATCTCTTTATGTCTGCCACCACTGTGTTTGATGTTGCATATTTGTTGCCCTCAATCTCTTTTGTATTTACCTCTTCTGGATCAATGTTCTCAGGGTTGGGGGCTGGGGGTTTCTTCTTATTTCTCCCTCTCATCATGTTTTTGGTTCCTTCCATACAAGTGTACAGTGTAATTCCCAGCCCCTTTTCTTATTGGTTAAGGCTCCTCTGGAGCACGCAGGCTAGGGGCTTCTGCCCTCTGCCAGCCGCTATCAGAGAGTGAAGTTCAAGCAAGCGCAGTGTGCCGTGGCTCCTCTCCTCCGGGCCAGTCAACCTTTGCAGGCCTTCACTGTGTCAGTGTGTGGCTGTGCTCAGGGAATTAGTTTGTAGCAACCCACTGGGTCCCGGCCAGGGGCATGGCCCAGTCCAAGCAGATTCCACCAATCGGCTTGATGAGGGGAGCAACCAACTGAAACCACTTCCTTATGGAGTGAAGGCTGTCCTGCCCAAATCCAACATGTCTTCCAGTCGGTTTCTCCTTTCCAGTGGGAGGGTCTTATTCCCATCACTCACCACGTGTTGATGTCGGTCACTGAGAACTGCTGGGCTCCCAGACCTCTGACTTCAGTGCAGCTGCGGCGCAAATCAATGGAGCCTCGGGGTGGGTTGTTTGCAGGGCCGGGTCCAGGTGAGCTGCACACAGGGATGTTCAGCTCCATGCTCAGGCCGCTCAAGCCAGTCGCATCTGTGCAGTTCATTCGGTCAAGTCACTCTCGGGCAGGAATTTAGGTGGCTCGAGGAGAGCGCTGTGCTTGCTGATCTTAGCTTCACTAATGGTAGCCCCAGGACCTCATATTTGAGCGTTTTTTTAACTCTAGTTTCTTCCTGGGTTGAGAGAGTCCATCTCTCTCTGTTTGGGTCTCTCCAGGGTGTTAAATTCTGGCATTTAAGCTGTCTCTCGCAGAGAGGATCTCTCTCCTGCTACCTACTGGTCTGCCATCTTCTTTCTCCACCCATTCCATGATTCTTAACTAAAGGTTTCAGCTGAGATACCCATAAGGAAGACTGTCTGCTTCCTAGGTTTCTCATCAAGAAGCCCAGATTCCCTCTCCTGATCCAGCCTTTCTTGCCTGGTTAATGCACCCTCTATACCCAAACCCACCTGCTCTTTCCACCACCAAAATGGTCAAATGCCAATGTCAGTCTCACTGGCATTCAAGTGCTCCAGCTCATCTGTCTGCTGAGGTCAGCCTGCTGCAGAGCTGCTTCTTTCTGGGAGACACAGAGAGGCCATGGGACATCTCTGCTTCCCAGTGAGCTTCCTCCCCATCCTGGGTATGACAGTTGGCTCTGCCAACTCTGAGTTTAGAGGCAACCATGAACTCTTGGCTCTGTAAGAGGGGGATTCTGTGTTCATTTTGTAAAGTTGTGTTGAGGATTGATTACTTAAGTATATGTAAGAATATCCTACCTCACAGTGTGAAGCATTTACAGTGGCACACAATTACACACATTGAAAAAATATATATAGAGAGAGACAGAAACAGAGACAGAGATTGAAATGGACTACTAGTTTAACAAAATATTTATTCTTTTCAATAAAAGCAATATATACAATGATAGATACTCATTTTTAAATTTGAAGCTCCTAAAATGTATCTTATTTTAGAAATCTTTGAAATATCAGAGCAAATATATAGAGCCTGAAAGAAGCATAAGATATGAATTTTTCAATTTATATTTCAATTACTTCCTGTCCCTGGACAGGAAACTCATAGATCACCTTTCCTGTCTTACTTCCAAGATGGCAAAAACTCTGGTCCATATGCCATGAAAGGAAAGGAAGGGTCTGGTCTGGTTAATGCCCTTTAACCTTGTGACTCTCAAATATCATAAAGTTGAGGAGTGTCTTCTCTATGAGGCACAAGCAATGGAATTTGTTATGCCTTGGAGACCAGAATACACTACCCCCAAAAGTGAAGGATTATGGATGCAATTAAAAATAAATAGATGCAGAAAAACTGTCTGCCCTCTCTCTATTTGCCTATAAGCAGGACATAGGTTTATAAAGATAAAAAGTTTCTGCACACCCTCTTGACCAGGGAGAACAAAAGGAAACCCCGCGAGATGGCTTCAGAGACTATGGAGAAGGCGCCGGAGGAACCTCCTGTAGCAAGCTTTACTCATTAGCCTTTGTCTGCCACTCTTTTGCCCTCCCATGAGTTGTGGCCCCTAGAAAGTCAGTGTCGTTATTTGTCTTGTCATTTGCTAACATTTCACTCTTCTTTGCTGAAGATGCTGTGTTAGTTGGAATTCAGAGTCACCTCTTTGAGAATGATTCTATCCCAGGTTATCTCCTATGTAGGAGGTATGATCAAACATATAGTAATGTTTAAATTTTAAAAAATTTATCACCATAAAAGGCATGTTTTTATTAATTCCACTCAAAATATACCCCCTTGTTTCAAACACACTTATCCCCTGCCTAAAGTCTTTTATTGTGATAAAGCTTCCTTTAAATTCAAACATTACTATAGTTTTTATTATTCTTTGTGTGTCTGAAATATGCAGGTTAATAATTGTCTCTTTATTTTACTCTTTGTTAATCTGCCTTTTATTGTAGGGGTCCATTCCAAATAAAAAATTATGAAGACCAAAAGAAAAAATTGTCTTTCTTCTCCTACACGTCTACCCAGTAGATGGGGACAAGGGACTTGGGAGGAAATAAATGTCTCACTCGAAGTCCTAGCCAGGTGCTGGAGATGCCAGTACTCTGTCCTCAGCGCCCTCTCTCAGAGGCTATGTAAATCTACACAGCTTTTAATTCCTCTGTTTCATATATTTTGCTTCCTTGTCTCTACCCAGCTGTGGTTCCATTTGTGCTCCTGTTTCATATGAATTATTCTTTATTTTATCCAAGGATCAAGATATTAACCTCCCAGAGTGACTCTGTGTAGCAACAAGCTGCGGTGGAGATGAGAAAAAACACCCTCATCCATTTCTTGCAGCTTAGCTCCCCTCTGGAAAGACAGGCGGTGGTTGCTGCCTCTCGGAAAGGTTATTTCTAATGATCAAATGTATGAGTGATACATTATGCCTGTTAAGCAGAATTGTTGAATTCTGTCCTTTTAACATAGATGAAAACCTGAAAGCAATCCTAATATTTTCTTCTTCTGGGAGAAAAGTGTGAAAATGCCATGTTCAAATTAGGTGCTTCTAATTTTCCTCTTGTTTTTCTGCTCTCATTGCTACACAACACAGTTCCAGACATGAGGCTAGGTGGTTTCTGTACATTGTTTCATTAAATCTTACACTAACACGCGGGGCAAGTACACTCACCAGCCTCGCCTTACCTGTGAATACACGAAGTTGAAGGAAGATAAGTCATCAGAGTGACAAATGATAGAGCTGAGCTCCAAATCCAGCAGTTTCTTACTCCAAAATTTGGTCTCTACCACCTTACATTTCTTTCTCTGCTCCGTGGAAAGAAACTGCTAAAGATTTTAGAATAGTTGACAATATATCTGGGTTTCATAGTACAAGATTTTGGTTACAGTAGAGGAAACAGGTAACACAGCACACCTTACCATTTTAGCCTTTTACTTGGAAAAAAGCAAGCAATCACTCACTCGCCTTCTAAATTTATGTATCATAAGCCAGGTACCAAGGATGCAAAAATGATTAAGGCATAAATTTTAAGAAATCACAGCTCAATGAAGGACATGAAAACAGGCTATTATACTTTTATGTAGGAGTATGGCAGAGATAAAATTATAAGTCAGAAGGAAGTAAATAACTCTGAGGACATCAGAAGAGAGTCGCCTGTAGGGTGTCTTCGAAACGTGGCATCCTTCATCCGTAAATCCGGGCAAGGGCGAAGGCTACGTGGCTGCATGTGTGTGGGGTGTGAGAGCCTGTGCTGGACGGGGAGAGATGAGGTTGTGGAGTGGTTGGTTTATGGAGAACAATAAAGATGGCTCTTGCCCTGCATTTTTACACCAACGGCCCACTGAGTTTTACTGGACCATCTGTAACAAAATGGTATCTAAATTTTAGCCCAGAAAAATCTGGTTGCCAGTATTTACAAGTGTATCTTAATGTTCCTTGAAATCAGAGCCAACATTGAACCATACCATATACTACAAGAATTGTAGTATATTTGATTCAGTAGTGAGGCAGTGAATGAGGTAGACAAATCAACATTGGAACCATATACATTTGGGCTCCACCACTTGGACCTTATATGTTAGACTTTCACTTTTTCTTATCTTTAAAGTAAGAATGAAAGCCAGGTATGACAGCACATGCCTGTAATCTTAATACTCTGGGAGGCAGAGGTAGAAGGATCCCAATTAGAATGTTAGCATGGATGACTCGGAAACTCAATGAGACCCTGCCTTAATTTTTTTGAAACAGTGATATGCTAGAGATGTAGTTTAGTGTGAAGCTCATGGGTTAAACTCCCAGTACCACAAAAGAATGATGATTGAAGGTCAGGGTGAGTTTCAGCATATCTAATAACTGGTAAGTACAGGCATGTAACAGCTAAAAGAAAGCTAGTGCCTTGGGACTATTCCATCTCCAGCCTGAGGAAGATGACACTTGCTTCCCTGAAGAAATGCAGGGATGAACTGGTACAAAATGTGGCCCACTGAGAAGCTTGGCAGTGGCCAAACAATGGGTCAGAAGCTCATCTTTCATCTATGCTTGTCTTGGAGGACATTACATCTTGGTTTTATAGCCATACACTTTATATTTCTTTTAACTTTGCATCTTTGCTGCAGTTGAAGAACATCCCATCGTTCTTAACCCAGTCAGGCTCTGAAGGGTTACTTTTGGAGTACATGGTGGCTCATCTTGATTGTCAACTTGATTAGATTGACAAATACAGGACTTGAGAGGCATACTTTGGGGTGTGTCTGTGAAGGTGTTTCTAGAGATGATTGGCATGTGGGATAGCCAGTTGGGGAGGGGACCTGAAAGGGGTCAACAGAAGAAAGAAGAAGACGTGCAGAGGCTTCCATTCTTTCCCTCTCTGTCTGCTTCCTGGCTGCCAAGAAGTGAGCACCTTTCTTCTACCATGCCCTTCCACCATGACGTTTCTGCCCAAACAGGACAAAAGCAATGGAGCTGGCCAGTTATTGAGTACCTCTGAAACAGTGAGCCCTTGAAAGCAAACCAAAAAAAACCCCTTTCCTTATTTAAGTTGTTACTGTCAGATATTTTGTCACAAGGATAGAAAGTTCCTGGGTAAGGATCACTGTGGTCACAGAGAACTTACTTTAACAAAGTCAACCAAGAAAAGTTTTTGAGAATTTGGGCAAGACCTAGCCAATTATAAATCCATATGCCCTTTACATGAAATGAAATCTCTTTCCAGTGCACCTACCTAACAATAGAGGCAAGACAGCCACTGTCCAGAATCTCTTGAAGATAAGATTTTTCAATATACTTTAGATTTCATTAATCAGAAGTAAGCCTAAGATTTAGGGGGAGAAGGAGGCTGGTGCTTTGTTCCCTGCTGTGATCACAAGTTTTGTGAATATCAAAAATGGGGCACATGACTTCCATCCTAGTTGCACAAGGCAGTTTTGGTACTGCAGCAGCAATGGCTTCCTGATTATCACTGGTTCCCAGTCATGACTCCATGGTGGTCTGATTCAAGAATTTGCCATCTACATGGCAACTTCCCAACTAGGCAACAGCTCCTAAGCCAGATAATCCAACAGTATGATTTTGACTACCATTCCTGAAAGTTTATACTGCAGTCTTCAACCCTGGAGTGGATTGTATTCTCTGTATCTAAATGCGGGCTGATTAAATCTTCAAACCTATTACCTGGGAATTAGGCCAGCAGATATATCCGTGATCCATAGTATGCAATAATGCATTACAGAATTCACTGAAGCATTGCTGCATATCAAGGAAATCTTGGAAATCACCTAAATGTCCATTAGCAGGGAATTGACTAAATTATGTTGTATCAACATAATTAAACCCTACACTGACAATTTTATTTTTGCAAAGAAAATATGTCTAGCTATGCATTATGGGAAAATGTGCATAACATAATGTTAAGTAATGTTGTTATTTTATTTTTAGACTTAAATAGCCATACCTACCTCACACAGCCCATGTACTTGAAAAATGATGATTCTAACCCAGGCTGTAGGGTAGATCCTCCCTTGATTCAAAACTAACTAATCCATGTGTTGTAGTCAGAAGTTGTGCAGAGAACAGTTAAAATCAGAACACAGAATTTATAATATTATTTTATGGTGGTCACCCAGAGTAAAACACAAGAAAGTGCAAGAAATCTGTCCACAACACTAAAGACTCAGAATATTCAGCCAAGGGCCTAGATCCCATAGCAATGTACCACATGAGTTCAGATGAAGACCTAGAGCGCATGACAATGCCTACCATGCATCCAACTGGAGGTCTAGAGCCCACGAGGGACTCACACCAGTCTACTTTATGGATCCATGCTGGGAAGGCCCAAAGGTCAGTGGTGGAAGCGAGAGAATCTATGCCAGTGGGATGAAGGAGCTATATTGGTAGGTTGAGGGTTCTGCACTAGAGTCATGAAGCAATGCTCAAAATGAGACGGGAGCTCCCCTGAAAAGTACCACAGTCATCCTCAGTGACATGGAGGTCCTGACAACAAGAACAGTTGAGTACATGCCAGAAAACCAGCATGACAAGTTTCTGCTGGAAAATAAACAGCATACATCTTCCCTTCGGGAGCCAGCAAGCGATGCTCCATGTAAGGACCAGAGCTCCCCCAAAGTGAACCACAGCCAATTTCACCAACAAGGTCCCGAGCTCCGTCAATGACAATGGTTGAACTCACACTGGGGAAGCTAGTCATGACGAGCTTTTCCAGGAGAACCAACGGTTCAAAACAGCAACACTTAGAGAAACCTACAGTGCCTCACTCATCTTCTCCACATCTCTATGGTGGCAACTTTTCCCAGGTGGAACATCTACATCAGCACCATGCTGATTTAATTCAGCTGGCGTTAAGTTGACCACCAGTTTTTAATCCATAATGCCATGTAACTACATTTCTTTTCAAAAGAATAGGTTCTCATAGAGCTACGTGACAGAGTTCATGCCAATGAGATGTAAAAAATGGTTAACTTGAGCATCTAGGGGAAGAAAATAGTTTTCTGACTCTTCTGCAACAACTGCAAGGAATAACCCTCTTTCACCATCTAGATGAGAACATAGAAATGTGTAGTCCTTGGGATGTTAGCAAGTCATAGTGCAGCCAGGATGGAAAGTCAGCCTTGCCATTGACACGAGGAAGGGCAGAGCAGAATGAAAAAGAAACCAGGCTCTCATAACATGGTTAAACCACTGACTTCATTCAACACTGAACCAAATTCTTTCTCTAGATTTTAGTTATACAGGTCAACAAATCCTGTTTTATCTACACAGCACAGTTTAAATTTTATTTTTTTATTATATGCAATGAAACATATTCTATAAATTAAAAGGAGCAATAAAAAGGTACAAAATGTGTTACTACACTATGTTAAAAACCCATATATATTTAAAATGTATATATGCAAATGTGTTTGAATATGTAAAGAAAATCTCCTGAAGACATAAAACATCATTGTAATTATCTCTGAGGAGTGGGTGAAGAAGGTCTGGAGTAAAAGGGAAACTTTTCATTGTTTATGTCTTTGTATTTGAAATTATTTGATCAATTATATATGTTTAGTAATGTCAATTCTAAAGCAGACGATCAGTTCTACCCATGAAGAAATATCTGCACATAAGAATGCTTGGAGTCTACTGAATAGTTATTTGCATAGGCAAAAAGAAAATGCAGAGAGAAAAAGAAGCCCTTCTTTGGGTCACATCCTGTCTCCACTGATCTGGTCAGTCAAGGGTTATCCAGGAAAGGGAAGCTGGCCCAGACTTAGGATCACAGAGGACGCTCTATCTACCATGCTTATCTGCAGAATCTCACTTCTAAACCGTTTCACTGATAGAAACAAAGCAGAAGGGTAGTTACCAGGAGTTGTTTAGGTTATAGGAGGAAGGACACTAACTTCCATTTATATAGCAAACAAATTTTGGAGGATGAATGTTCAGCATGATTATGCTTGATAGAATAAATTATACGTTTAAACTTTGCTAAGAGATTGTATACTAAATATTCTCACTACATGCAAAAAGATCCTATGTGAATTAGCTTGACAGTGGTAATCATTTCACAATGCATACATGTATCAAAATGGCACAATATATGTGATTTTTACTTGTTGATTGTGCCTCAATAAAACCCGGTGTCTTCATCCACAATATGAGACTGAGTAATTTATAGAGAAAGAGATTTATTTGGGTTTTTGAGGCTGGGGTTCCATGCGTATGACACAGCACTTGGTCCATTTCTCTTTAAGGTTTTTTTTCCTGCTGTTTTGACACATGGTGGGAAGCAGAAGTACATGTGTCATGTGTGGAAGAGAGAAAAGGTGAACTCTCGTGATTGTTAACCCATGAGAATAACAACAGTAATTTCGTAAGTGTTTTTGCTCCCTTGATCGAGCCTCCAGCACTGCTGGATTAAAGAATTAACTTTCCAGTCATGAATGTTTGAGGATGCATAAAAAACAGTACTAGTAGAGGAGACATAAAGACAGAAAGAGAGAGAGAGAGAGAGAGAGAGAGAGAGAGAAATAGAGGAAAGAAAGGGAAAGACAGAATGATAGACAACACTTACTGCCTATGGACTCTGTGTTGCTAGGTTTCATTACCTTGTGCAATCAAGATGTTCCTGCAAGAAATCTGTGGCAGTGAAAGGAGATGTGGTCTTACGTCCCCTTTCTCTGTGCAGTTGAAGAACCTTGGCGTTTTGTCCCTGAGGTTTCTGGAGAGAGGCCAGGGAGAACCAGGCACCCCATGTGTTTTCCACCAGCTTCCCCCATAATAACAAGCTCAGCACTGACACTGAGAGCACTGTCTAGGCCCTTTGCCTCTTTCTTCTCCATACCAGATGTCAATCACTGAAAGCTTGCCAGGCTCAAACTCCTGATTGTGTTATTTTCTTGTGTCTTAACAACTTTCCTCTTTCTAAGGGGCTGCTTAAAAATCATCACTATTAACCAGAACTGCCATATGATCCAGCAATCCCACTACTGGGTCCACAGCCAAATGAAATTAAGTCACTACATCAACATGTGAACCCCTGTTTATTGCAGTGCTACTTGTAACAGCCAGGAATGTAAATAAGCTAAGTGCCCATCAGCTGATGAAATGATAAAGACAATATAGTGCATATGCATAATCAAATACTATTCAGCCATAAAAGTGTAAAATTCTGTCCTTTGTGACAAGATGATTGGAGCTAAAGGACCTTGTGTTAAGTGAAATAAACCAGGCACAGAAAGGAAAGCCCCACGTGATCTCACAAGTGGAATCTAAAAAAAGTTTGTCTCATAGAAATTGAGGGTAGTTCCCCAAGGCTGGGCAGAGTAAGGGGAGAGTTATGGTATATATCTAGATGTCCCCCCACAAGCTGCATGTGCTCATAGGTGGAGCTTTGGGGTGGAGATTGATCATGGGTATGTGGTACTCATCACTGGATTAATTCACTGATGGAGTTTACAGTGGGATGTGATGTTAGGAGGGAAGGCTGGTGGGAAGAGGTGGGTCGCTGTGAGCGTGGCCTACAATTGTGTACAGTCTGCTTCCTCTTTTGACCACTCCCTGCTTTCTATCTGCCATGCTCCTTCTCCTCTGCCAAGCTGAATACGCACTAGAACCTCAACAACTGTGAGTCAAAATAAACCTCTCCTTCTTTAACTTGAGGGTGCTGGGCATTTTGTTCCAGAGAAAGTATTTAAGATAGGGAGGGAGAAATAAAGCAAGGTCGATTAACAGGTGCTAAGTTAGAGCTGAAGAGAAGGAATAAGATCTTGTATCCTATTGCATTACATCAATTATTGTAATTTTTTGAAGATGAAAGAACAGATTTTGAAACTGTTCACCACAAAAAAAATTAAGATGACTAAAGAGAAAGACAAGATTACTGATTTGAATATCACACAATACGTACATGCATGGAAACATGAACATAAACATGAACAATTTTTATTTGTCCTTTGAAAGTGAAAATAAATTTTGAGAATTAAAGAAATATACTTCTTGTATATTTTTAAGTCTGCTAAGGCTATTTGTAAAGTTCAGATGGAGCCCCCCTCCACCCCCACCACATACTGCTCCAATTAATAGAGGTCAAGGGATTAAGACAGTAGGACCTGCAAGTTTTAGTCACTGCACTTATTTTTAAAAGGAAAAAAAGAAAAAGGAAGCCTAAATGATACTATTAGGGTGGCTAATTAAATTTCTTCTTTCCTGCTACAATGCATTCATTTTTTGAGGATCATTACTTTTCCTTCAGTTTCTTTCAGGAGCTTGGTTTTAGGTTTTAAGTTAAGGAAACCACAAGGCAAACCTTAAAGCCACAGACCCCACTTCCCCGTGGCCATGCGCGTGCTGCTCAGGACTCCCGAGGGGACATAAGACGGAGATGCCACTTCTCTTGAAGTACATGAACCAAAGAGGATGGGAAATAGCTCCCATTTTTATAGAAAGTGATGCAAAGAATTTACAGATCTTATGGATAGAAGTGTGTTTCCACATAGCCATGAGCTAACATTCACAATCCAGGGTGCTCATTTACTATGTAAAATTCATTCATTCCACCAGAAGACATGAGTAGCCTCAGTTATGCCAGGAACTCTACCCTCTGCATGGGAAAAGAGTGCATAACCTGTGAGAGCTTGTGGGGTGACCCAGTAGAGGCAAATCACAGGAGTACAGTTCCATTTTGATTAGAGCTAGAAATGGGTCAGGGTTGGATAATTTACATCCTGGAAATTAGCAAACACTAGTCACTACTTCTTTTCCCCTGGTTTTAGAGAGTCAGTTTACCAGCAATCCACTGGCTGAACCTCCTGGTTCAGTTGAGAAACTGAGACAGAGAGAGTAAGGTTGTCCTGTTATTTCTCTTCTTAGTACGCTAGCACACTGTTTGGCATGGCACAGATGCTCAATGCATGTTTGTTGATTGATTAAAATGGGGACATTTAAATTTCTTTCCTCCTCCTCCCTAAGTTATGGGTAACAATATGCAGAAGTATAAAAGATAATGCAATTAGATAAACCAAAATGTTGTTGCAGAAACACATACCAAAGCCTTCGAAAACATAGCAAGAGTGTTGCAGAGAAAATAAACAGCTGACACAGAGCTCTGTGCTGCATAACATTTTAGTCAATGACAGACCACACATGTGACAGCAATCCTGTAAGATTATAATGGGGCTGAAAAATTCCTAGCACCTTGTGACATCACGGCCATAGTAAAGTCATAGTGTAAAATGTTAATCAAATTTTCATGGTGAGATGGGGTGACTAAGCCGCTTCCCTGTTGCTAGGACAAAATGCATGACACCTGCAAGTTAAGGGAGGAGAGGTTTATTTTCGTTCATGGTTTCAGTCCAAAGAGCTTGATCGGCTGGCTCTAAGGCAGAAACACCATGGTGGAAAGGCTTGGAGACAGAAAGTTGTTCATCCCATGCAGCCAAGAAACAGAGAGAAGGCAGGAGCTGGGGAGGGAGGATACACCCTTCCAGATCGTGTCCAGTGACCATCTCCCAAGAACACATCAGGATCAATCCACTGTGAATATAGTGCCCACAGACCCGATTACCTTCCAAAAGATCCACCTTTGAACACATAACACTTTGCAGCGATATTCTAGTTCTAAATCATGACACAGGAGTATGCAAACCAGTTTAGATACACAAATACTATCTTGAGACACTTGGCTACAGGACTCAGAGCACTGGTGTACCAGTAGTCTAGAACAATAAGTATACTATATCATCTAGGTGTGTAGTAGACTCTACAGTCTAAGCTTGTGTGTGCACACTAGTGTCTGTCATGTCTACACAACAGTGGTACTGCCTAAGAGCAGGTTTCTCAGAGCACATTCTGTCCTTAAGTGACACCAATGCATTACACAGTAATGATCTTTTATTAATGCATGTATATGCACATGTGCATGTGTATATGCACGTGCATGTGTGTGTGTGTGTGTGTGTGTGTGTGCGCGCGCACGTGTGTGTGCGCTGTACATGTTAGGCAAGTGTTCCACCAGTAAGCTACACCCTCAGCCCTCTAATCATATTAGATACTGGAACGGGATCCCTTGGAGAGCTCCAGCAGACAGCCCAGAGCTTGCAGCTCTTTCAGACTGAATAGTCTTCACTCACTAAGTGACATTTTAGTTGGTGGACACACCATTCCTCCAAAGTGAAACTGAGGCAGTATACTGCCGAATACCAGTAAGGGTGAAGTGAAACTTCACCAGATGATATCTGCACTTAATAAAACGATCTGCTAACATTTGGAACTATGCATTGGCCAACGTGAATAACAAGCAAAGTATGTTTTTCAATGGAAAATGATAGGAGTTGGATGTGAGACTTCAGCTATAATAAGGGGCAGCCCTATTAAATACCTCATCTTTAGTCTTACGTTTTTCAAAGTACACCACTTTTAAAAAGTGTTAAGGGAAGCATTTGGGATACAAACACGATGTAATGCCACTCACCCTGATGGCACTGCAAATGTCCAATTGGCATTAAATTGCAAACGAGGCCCTATTCTGAGCTTCCACGCTTTCACTTACATTCTTTTCCCTCCCCTCCCCCCGCCTCCCACCCTTCTTTCCCTCACCCTCCGCTCTGGTAATGATGTAAATGTTCAAAAGTCAAGACTGGGTTAAAAGGGGACCAAAAAGAATGTTTTAGATGAAATCAGATGTGACCCTTGGAATCAGGAGCATTTGCTGAGCCTGGTTTTAATTACGGGGCCTCAGTCAGCTTCCCTGTACCTTCCCCTACTGCACTTGGAGTACCTCTGCAACTGTGCACAGCTTGCCAGCCTGCTAGCAGGAGGGGTTTATGGCCTCACACTCTATTAAAAAATAAATAAATCAGAAGCCCCTGAGGCTATCACATGTTTAGAAGCAATGAAATTGCAACCTGTTTACCTCTTCTAAGACATTTAAATTCTCAGCCCAGTCACAGCATTGCAAGCTACAACTAAACCTTCTTGTGAAGGAATTAAAATTCTTTGGCTCTGATGAATTCTGCTTTATGGCAAATGGCCCATAGCTGAAGCCCAAGGGCTCATGTTGTGTTTCCTGAGGTCTCATAAAATTGTCCAGCCCTAATGGAAGGAAAAGAATTTTTGGTCTTAAAAATCTGTAGGTACTTCATGACAAGTTCAAGTTCTTTACATGTAGCAGTCAATTGAACTCTAAGGGCTGGGCCACTTCAAGATGTAAAGGAAATGAAGTTCATAAATGTGGGAGTCTGGGCCTGGTGTTACTGGGGAGAAAGTTCCAAGGAACTGGAAAGAAAAGTTTTTGAAAACTAAGGATTGGAAGCAAAACAGTTGAAAGTCAGTCTATGGACTAGAAGAAGAGGAAAAGACTTAGCTTTGGAAAACAATTTTGCCCACCATTAAGAGTCTCTTTTTCAAATAGTCCAAATGTTGGTATGATGGTTAATTTCATATGTCAACTTGGGTACCTGGTTATTTGGTGAAACATCTGGATGATTCTGTGAGGTACTTTTAAACAGCGATTCACACTTAAGTCAGTAGACTCTAAGCAATGTAAATGACTCATCTTATATTGTAGGTCTCATTCAATCAGTTGAAGATCTTAAGAAAAATGACTGAGATACCCCAAGAAAGAAGGAATTTTGATTTTAAAGTCAAGCTTGTAACATCAGCTCTCCTTTTCATCTCGATCCTCTGGGCCCACTCTCTAGATTCCACTCTTGCCAGCTGCCCCCATAACTATATGAGGCAATTCCTGTTATTAAATCTCTTGCTTTTGCTATACTTCTAATTGATTCTGTTTCTCAGGAGATCCTGGACTTGCATGGTTGGTTTGTGAGGAGGCGGGAATGAAAACGAATGTGTGGTGGGTACCGCAATCATAGATTGATATCCACTCATTCCTCCAATCTTTATAAGAAATAAACTCCCCATTTCCCAGATTTCAAAGCCAAGGTTAGATCTTGCCCAAGATCACAGGCAAGCAGGTAACAGATTCTTCTGCCACTCAAGCTTGCCTGCCTTCTATGCCAATGTCCCTTCCTAAAAGGCTGCTCTGTGTCATTCCAGAAAGCAGAGCAAGACCTGTGGCATTTGCATGGAAAAAATGAGTCTTGGAAACTCTGGAGAAAGGAAGGAACTGACAGAGGGAAAGTCCTAGAGCATTCAGAGGCCTCCTTGCTTATTGAGGTCAGGTCCACCCTACCCCCAACTGCCCATATTTATAATCTGCTGTATTTCATTTCTACCTAATTTACAGTAGAGTTGCTGACATACACTAAACTGAAAATATTTAACATGAATACTTTGATCAGCTTTGTATATACACATCCATAAAACCAATGCCACAATCAATATGGCACACACACCCAGATCTTCCCACAGCATCCTGGTGCACCTCTGTGATACCTTCTCCTGCCCACCCTGTACCTTCTCCCAGTAACTACTACTGATCTGCTTTGACTTGCTAGAGATGAGTGTGCGTTTATGGCATCCTATATAAATAAAATATGTGTGTGGTTCTGGCTTCTTTCATACAACATTATTATTTGGAGAACTTATATGTTATTATTGTGTGTACTGGGTATTCGTAATTTTACTGCTGAGCATGAGCCTGTGAATGGATATACCATAATCTGTTTACCCACTCATCCGATTGCCAGCACTCAGGAGGTTTGCAGTTAGAGGCTATTCTACCTCTTGCCAGGTTTTTGTGTGGGAGACTGTGAGGGGGTGGCAGAACATTGTATTGCTTCCAAATACTACCACACTCGTCTTGGTTACTTTTTTCATTGCTGAGACAAAAATACCTGACACTTAAACTTAAAGGAGGAAAGACTTATTTCAGAACACAGTTTGTAGAGGTTTCAGTCCATGGTTAGCTGGCGGCAAGACAGGGTAGAATGGCAGAGGCACAGCAGAGGAGAAATAGTTCATGGCAGGCAGAAGGCAGGAAAACACAGAGCAGTGGCAGCATCAGAAGTAGCAGCAGCAACAAGCCTTCCTTCCATTCCTTCTGTTCCACCCAGGCTACCCACCCTCTGAGTGGCAGCACTCACACCCAGGGTGGGGCACCCTTAATCCTAGCATTGCACCCTCACTACAGTATCACATCCTTAATCCCAGCATCTCACACCCTAGATCTAGCCACTTGAGAAAAGCCTCGCCTATGACCACATGAGGCTTTGGGGAACACCTGGGTATGAACCATAACAACAGTGATGCATTTCTTTGTTCACTGGTGACCTGGTTGATTGTACATTGCAAGTGCAGTGCATAACGCCTTGGCTCATGAGCCTAAAATGTTTCCTTACACTTTCCAACCCTAGCTTTTATATAAATTCCTAAGAGCAGAATGACTGGAGCTAAGGTAAGTGTTTAGTTTTTTTAATAAAAATGTCAAGTTGTTTTCCAAAGTGGTAGCAGTATTTTGTACTGCCACTAGCAATGTTTTAAGCATTCCTTAGCCACTCCAAAACATACCACACTTACTCTTTTCTATTTTAACCATTCTAATGGATGTTGAGTAGAATCTCATTAACTAATGATACCAAAACTCTTTTCTGTGTCTATATCACTTTTGGGAAAGTCTCCTTAACTTTTTTTTTTTTGGTTTGAGGGGAGGATTTATTTTATTATTATTGGGTTTTGAGAGTTCTTCACATATTCTGAATACAGAGGCATTATTAGATATGTGATTCTCATATTTTCTTCTGGGCTATTGATTATCTTTTCATCTTCCCAACAAGATTTTTATAGAACAAACATTTTTAATATTGATAAAAGTCAATTTATGTTTTTTATTTTATGCATCAATCTTTATTGTTTTTTTTTCTTTTTTTGGTACCAGGGATCGAACTCACGACCTCACCCGCCAGGCAGGCACTTACACCACTGAGCTAAATCCCTGGCCTTGCATCAATCTTTAAAGATAATGTTTAAGAAATCTCTGCCTTTCTATGCTAAAAGTCATAAAACTCTCTTGTATGGTTTTGAGGTTTACAGAAAACTATTTTGAGAACTGCTAAGAAATGATGAAAAATTTTAGACACTTTGCACATAGATATTCAATTGTTCTAGAATTATTTGTTGAAAAGACAATCCTTTCACAGAAGAATCTTTGCATGTTTGTCACAATTTGTCAATTTCTAGATTATCTGCTCTGTTTCATGAATCTACAGTGTTTATCTCTTTTATCTTCATGCCATTACCACACTGCCTATTGTTGTGATTTTTATTTTTATTTTTATTTCTTTTTTTGGTACCAGGGACTCATGCTTGCCAGGCAGGTGCTTATGCCACTAAGCTAAATCCTCAGCCCCTACTGTGATTTTTTTAATAAAGTTTGAAGTCAAGTGGCAAAAGTCTTTCATTTTGTACTTCTTTTTCAGAATTGTCTTAAGTATTTCAGGTCTTTTGTATTTCTTTTTGAGCTTTAGAATATATTTATCAATTTCTACTAAAAAAGAAAAGAGGCTAGGATTTTGATTGGAATTATTGAATCTATAGATCAATTTGGGAAAATTGACATCTTAGTAACAGTCCTTTTGATTCATGAACAGGATGTCTTTTTCCAGATTGTGTTTAAGTGTCCTTTCATTTCTCTCCAGAATGTTTTATAAATTTTGATAAAGAGGTCTCCTCACCACTCCTGATTGGGAGAACTTGTTTTTTTTGTACAGAAATACAGAACCACAAAATAAACAACACATCTTACCCTTATTTCAAATTTTTGGATATTGCATTCATTATGATTTTTTTGCATTGATCTTGACATTTCTTATAACATTATTTATCTTGATTATTATGTTATTGGTGTCCCCTCAAATTTTGTGGACAGGTGACCTCTTCTTGTATCTCACAATCATTCAAGTCCTGCCTAAGCAATTTATAGTTTTATGCTTGTATTTTTAATTTGAATTTTATGTTTCTTGTTACCAATATAAGAAATACAATTGACATTTATATATTAATCTTATATCCTGAAACTTTGTCTTACTATCTTAATTCTTGTACATTCCTTATAAAAATTTGGAGTTTTTTGCATATGTGATCATATCATTCATTCTCTAGAAGACATTGAATAGAACTGGTATTATTTCTCACTTACGTAGTTGGTAGAATTTGCCATGGAAACCATATGGACCCAGTATTTTCTCTGTGGAAAGCTTTTTAAGTACAAAATTCTAATTTCAATAACAAATTTAAAGCTATACATTTCATGAGTTAGTTCTGATAAGTTGTATCTTTTAAAGAATTTACCTATTTTATCTATATTAGATAACAATTATGTTACCACAATATTCCCTTATCATATTTATATCTATAGAATCTGTTCTTATTTTAGTTCTCATTTCTAATATTTCTAACAATTTAATTAATTGGTACATTTTGATATGTTGCTGCATTAGTTATTTTTCTTACTCTTTTTTTCTTGATCAGTTAACTCTGCTAGAGAAAGCAAACCAGACTTTTAAAACGGTCTTTATTATTCTTTTTATTTCATTAATTTTCCTTTTAATCTTTACTACAATTTTCTTTTTATTTTGAGTTTCATTCTCTCTTTTCTTTTTAGTTATTCAAGGTAGAAGGATTTAATACTTTCTTTTCCTGATATACATGTGTACTGCTATAAATTTCCATCTATTTACTAATTTAGTTGTATTCCGTAATTTTGATGTATTATTGTATAAGTCTGTTTTCTGTTACTATCAACAAATTACTTGAGGCTGGGTACTTCACAAAGAAAAAGGCTTATTAAGGTTACAGCTTTGCAGTGTAAATGTCAAAAATAATGCAGGCAGCCCCACCTGTTCAGCCTCTGGCAAGGGTCTTCTTAGCTACATTAAAACATGATGGCATGTGGTGGAGAGAAAGAGGGAGAGAGAGAGAGAGAGAGAGAGAGAGAGAGAGAGAGAGAGAGAGAGAGAGAGAGAGAGATCACATGGTGAGACAAAGATCCAAAGACTAGAGAGGAACCAGCCTTGCTCTGCATACAACTGTCCCATTCTCGTGGGGACTAGCTCAGGGTAAGAGATCAGTACTGACCCTTTCTGTGCATGTTGTGCCACTTATGCAGTGATCTATCTCCCACTAGCCCTCACTTCTGCAAGTTTCCACCCTCTCTTTTCACCACACAGTTGACCAAGTTCCCAACACATAAAACTTTGAAAAACTATATATTCACTACAGCAGCTATGGTTTCATTTCCTTTCAGTTTAAAATATCTGATCACTTCCATTTTCATATTTTCTGTGATCCAGGAGTATATTATTTAGTATTGATTTATTTGGGGATTTTTCAGATACATATCTTTGTTATTGATTTCTAATCTAATATTACTAAGTCCAGGGATAATTTTTATGAATTTAATACAACATATTGAGACTTTTTTATGGACTGGAGTATAATCCATTTTGTTAAATACTGCATATACACTAAAAATATGAATTCTGTCTGTATTGAGTATTCTATAAATATCAATTAGGTCAGGGAGACCTAATATCAATTAGGTCAAGTATTGTGTAAAACTTGTATATAACTCTCAATTTTTTATCAAGTTATACTACCAATTTTTGAAAAGGTTGGATTAAAAATCCTCTGGCTGTGGATTAGTCCAGTTCATCTTTCAGTTGTGCCAGTGTTTCTTTCACATATTAGAAGCCTATTGTTATCTACATAAGCTTGAAACACTTGGCTCTATTTGTAACTTAAAAAAATCCACACTTCTGGTCCTGCCTGACACCTTCAAACATCGAGAATCCTAGTCCTGTCCCATTCTTACACAACTAGAAATAAGCAATGTTCCCCAAACTGAATTGCTTCAGAAAAGAATAACCAAACACATATTTTTAAGCAGTATGTTTTCTTCTTCTTGTGGTACTTGAAATCTCATTGGAGAAGCAAGACCATGACACTGTAGCAAACAATGTAAGGCCATTTGTTATTAATAGCTGGATCTGCTCAGAGGAAAAAGAAAATCTGCAGGTTTCCAAAGGAGCTGTTGTTCAAGTAGCACTGGGGCTTGTTTTCATGCTTTTGTTCTTCCACCCTCTCTCCCTCTCCTCATTCTCTCCCCTCTTCATTCCTTCTTCTTTTTCCTGCGTTTCTCATTTCCTTTGTACCTAATCCAAGCCCATTCCTGTGTCAGAAGAGGATGCAGAGTTAATTCAAACATGGTCCCTGACCTCAGAGCACATAAAAACTGATAGTGGCTTTGAAGAAGTAAGACTGAAGTTGGGCCTTGAAAGACAATAGCTGAAGGATATATTCTCAACACAATAAAGGATACATTTAATACATTCATTATGTGACTGCTTGTAAAACTGGAAGTTTTTAGGTCTTCTGTTTAATCCTTGTGGATCAAAAAAACCGAAGCATTTGACTTGTTTTTTCTACTGTCAAATTAAATGCACTTTAAAAATGGGATTAAGGAGATCAATGCCAGAGAAATAACCATTTGTCACATTACCTATGTAAAACCACTCACAGACATTGTGGTATTTTTCTAACCTTTCCTCCAGTGTATTATATATAATCATTAAATTTTATATTCTGATCTTTTCTTAATAGTATTTTTCAGAATATTCTATTTTATATAGTTTCAACTTAAATTTTAAAATGGTCTAATTGAATGGTTAAACAATAGTTTTCTTTAAAATTTCTCAATCATTTTATATTTAGATTGTTCCCAGTTTTTCCTCACTAAAACTGGGCTACTAATAGGTTTTTTTATAAATTCAACATTTATGATGTTAGCGTTTTATAGGTAAAAAATTCCACATATCATCAAGTCCAACTATCTTAATTTTCAGAAAAGAAAAGCATGACAGCTGTTAGCTGAGTTCCTTCAAGCCATGTCTTTCAGGCTTCAATATGTAAGGGAATCACCTGAGGATTTTATTAAAATACAGATTATGCTTCAGGAGATCTTGGGTGGAGCCTCCTATTCTGCATTTCTGATGTGCTTCCAGGTGATATAGATCATGCTCAAACTATGATTTATTCACCGGGTGCATAAGGGTATTTAATCCAATGTGTCCGTGGAAAGCTGGTGTGAAGCACCACTGCACATTTTCCTCTTTCCTAGAGTAAGGTCCAGTGGCTAACTAGGACCAATAGGTAGAGGTCTGCTACTATAAAAGAACTTTAATGTTATTATCTTAGTTTAAGGTCATCTTTTCTACCAGCCTCTGTAGCTTTGTAATCTGGCCACATTCCCAGTTGGCAGAGAGGGAGAGTAGAAGTCAGTGATGAAGAGGAGCGTCTAGCATCTGCTGACCTTGAAGTTTTTTCCAGTCCCAAGGTTAAGATTTTGAAAGTCAATACTGAAAACTGTGACTGTTTATCTGCACAGCCAGTGCCTCAGCCCTTTAAGATTCATGGATCCATTTTCTAACAGAAGTTGTACTGCCAGGCAGAAAACCCCAATAAAACTGGTACCTTCTGTTACTACACTGGGTGGGGGTTAGAGACCCAGGAGATGGCCAGAGCTGTGGCATAAAAAGAAAACTCTCTCTTAGAAAAATAAAACATCACATGTAAGAATTTTTCAGAAATATAATTTGCATTTGAAGAAAATGTCAGAATTATTTAACACGAGACAGGAAGCAAAAATGAAAATGTAAATGATTGAGGTCTCTTTACAAAAGGAAGATAGTGTCTCTTCTTAGTACAGACACATTTCTCTGTGCAGGTTTTCAAATGATAATGTTCTCCTTGAAACATACGAAATGCCTGAGCAGTAAATTTCAGATTGTCACTGCATGATGAGCTCCAGCATTCAACAGCAAGAAACAGCTTGTTTTTCATACAAGTTGCACTGAAATTCCTGAAAATTCCCTTTTGAGTCATTGACATTCTTACTGGAAACACTTCTTGGTGCATGGAAGTAAAAAAAATGCCTCAGAGATGCTTACCTTGTGTAGTATGGCCCAGTGACTGCTTCGGTGCCCTGGGTTCCCATTCCTATGCACCTAGAAGACTTGTCTCTCTGAGTTGGTCGTCTGAAGCTCATCTGCTTACAGGCTTATTACTTACCTCCCTGCCAAACCAGTACTCAATCTGTCTCTGAATAAACTCATTTTATGCAACCATCTTTTTCTCAAAAGTGCAATGTATACCCCATGCAGATTCTCCAACAACACGCTCTCCACCCTTACATCAAGTCTTATTTATGTTCTTGTTCCAAATAATTCAAAAATATAGTTTTCACTGCCTACATTCAAGGTGCAAGTCTTATAGCTGGGCTTTCCTTTGGTTTTTGTTTGTTTGTTTGTTTGTTTTGCTTTGTTGCAGTATTGGGGAACTGAACAGTGGTCTCTGCACTGAGTTACATCCCCAGTCCTTTTATTTACCTTTATTTTGGGACTGGGTCTCATTAAGTCTCTAAATTTTCCATACAAGGTTCGAATTTATGATCCTTCTATGTCACCCTCAGAAAGCTGGGATTATAGGTCTGTGTCATCATATCTGGAGAGTTTGGGGCTTTTCCTATGTACCCTCTGTAATGACGCTAGATGATTCTTTCCGCAGGATAAGTTATTCTTTGTAAGCACCGAGTCACTCTTGCATATGAATCTTTGGGTGACTGCATCCCAGAGACCACTCTTCTTCACCAGCATTCAAAGTCTGCTCTACTTTTTAGGTCAGCCTTGCCCCTCATCCTCGGCAGCACAGCCACTCCAAAAGAACATGCAATTCCCAAAAGACATACCTAGGAAAACCGTCCTACACAGTTGTAGCAAGAGTTTGTTTCAAGATGCTCCTCCACTCTTTCTAAGCTCTGTGGAACCTTGAACTTAACTCTAAATCCACCTTATTTTTAAAACAAGGGTACTACCAGTGCCTACCGCCTACAGTCAGTGCAAGGTTTCAAGTGAAATCTTGGAGCAGAACTTCTAGTTTCTGCTCAGATTTTTGAGAGCTGGAAAGGGGATTATTCCAGATTTTAAAAGAAAAGAACCCAAACAATCTATAAACTTACAAACTTTTTTTAGTTCATCAAATCTGAGGCCCCATAACAATGCACCAGCCCCAAATTTAAGAACAGATAGTGAATTGTGAGAAGAAGTAAGACGTGAATACTTGTTTAATCAGAGTACCTGATCTAAGGCACCTATAAGAATTCATTTAGAAACATTAGTTAATGAATAGACTGGTGAGACAGCATAGAACACCAAGAAGCCACAGAGGGTAATGTATTCCCATTTGAAGACATTTTCTCCATGGACTGCTCATGGAGAGAGCCTTAAGGAATCTTTTCTAGCTATGGCCTGGGCTGGGAAACAGCATGCACTGTGTCTTGGTTACTTTTCTCTCATTGCTGAGACAAATACCTCATGCCCAAAATTAGGGAAGGAGAGGTTTATTTAGCTCACTGTTTGTAGAGGTTTCAGTCTGTAATTTGCTGGTTCCAAGGCAGGGTGGCATGGCACAGGGGCAACACTTTAAGGTAGCAGCCAGAGCAAAAGGGAGCAAGAGCAAGCTTCTTTTCTTCCTTATAGTGCATGCAGGCCCTAGTACCAAAAATTCCTACTTCAGCAATATGTTAAGTACCTAATCAAAAAAAGTGGAGAAAATTAGTTAGCAAGAGTGTCCACAACTGTCATTCAAAATATTAAAATATTACAACTAATCTACATGTGGCATGGCCTATCCCATGGCTAGCTTCTCTATTGACCCCTCTATTCTGTATTCCCAGTCAGGGCCAAAGAGACTCAGGGCTCAAGTTTTATTAGACGATTTCCTTTCTAGTCTGGACACTGAGATGATGGTACACAGAGGAGAAACTCATCTTAGAAGGAGCTAGGTCTTGAAATGGGTCCCAGGAATATTTTTCAACCTGAATCAAACCTTACTTACTGTGAGATCTTCTCAGGAAACTTGGAAGTCATGTGAATAATCAATCTTTCCTCCCCTGATCTTCTGCTTTCTTTTTCTAAAAGCTATTTGAGATTTTTAAGAACTGCAATGAAGAGTCATCTAATAGAGTCTTCCATGGCTATTAAATTTATTGTACTTTTTATTTAACCACTCCCATATTGTCAGAAAATATTATATATATTGACATATTTTATATATGTGCATATATAATATATATTTAAAATTGAGCATGCACTTATACTTAAAAATTCCTATTTATCAATGTTATATTAAGCACATAATCAAAAAAGTGGAGAAAATCAGTTAGCAAGAGTGTCCACAACTGTCATTCAAAATATTAAAATATTATAACTATTCTAAATATATAATAGGAGGTAAGCTAGATAATGATATATTTAGACTATACAAGATAAGTAGATTTCTAAAGAATATTATGGGAGACTATATCAGCTGGCTCCAAGGCAGGGTGGCACACGGCAGAGGGAAAACAGTTCATGATGGTAGAAGACATCAAAAGTAGCAAGACCAAAAAGGGGAAACACGCCTCTTTCTGCTGGGATTAGAGTGGTGCCAATTCAAATAGTGTACTGATCCAGCAATCACTCACTCGTAATCCCAGTACTGCACCAAGAATTAATCACAAACTCTAGATTTAGCTACTTCTGAAAAAGCCCCATCTAAAAGTGCATGAAGTTTTGGGGAGACATCCAAACATAAACCATAACATGGTTAAAATGTCATTGAATAACATATAGATTACTAATTGTATATTTTGCTTAAAATATAGATTCATATGAATGTGGAGAAAATGGGAAAACTATGGCCCAAGAATAAATACTAGTGGGAATACCAGTAAACTTTAACTTTTTTCTTTTTGATGTTTAGAAAAAAACACATTCACCATGAATTATAAGAACAATATTGAATCCTTTTTAAAGAAAATCATTTGACTATTGTATCACCAAAATATTTTTTTAAAAAAAGGAATGACTACACCCAAAACCGTAACTCTGTAGTAAGTCATTCTCTATCCTGTATAACTGGATATCTTTCTTCGCAATCACTCTCCCACCATTGTTTTTCCTTTATGTCACAGCTTTTAAAGTATGTATATGCTTTCTTCCTGATTTTATAAACACCTGGCATTTTGATGGTGTTTAGCATTTTTCCAGATCATGGTTAGATACTTCTATCCAACATTCACAATGTGTATCATTCCATGGATTTATTACACATTTGTTAACCATTTGGACATTCTAGGATATTTAGGCTTTGTCCAACTATTAAACAACAAACCCGGTGTTGCTGGGTATTTTAGATGGTTTCCTTCAGGAGACTCCCCAGGAGAGGCCCCATTTCATATTCTAAGGAAGGCTCCTTTCAAGGCACTGACAGCTAACTGGATGAAAGCCATCCTATCCCATGTCCCCATTCCCAAAGTCTCTTGTCAAAATTCCTCCCAGCTGCAGACAGATATCTCTGCCTGACCACTGCGAGGACCAGCCTTTCAAGTCAAAGAAACAGAGCTTCTGCACCAGGAAGAAGGACAGACCAAACCAAAGGCTTGTGACATACTGCTGTGTACAGGACCAAGTCAGCTCTTCCTAAGTGCCTGAGGGCAGAGTGGCCATCTGGGGTGTGGCTTTCTGAGGATTTGAGGCAGCCTCTTATGCTTAAATCTGGAGAGCTGAGACTCCTTTCTGAACAGGGAAGAAGGACCCGTTTCTAGTGAGAAAAGAGGGAATACACTGATGCGAGGCTGGCCTCAGGTCAAGATGTCTCAGTTTCACCACTCTGAGAAGATATTCTGGAAAAAACAGGGCTAAAAATAACTTCCCTGCTTCAAAGTTGAGAACTTTTGATGTGAAAATGGGGAGAAATCCCCTGTAATCTCTAGAGTGTGTTGTTGGTGTGCACGTGTGTTGTGTGTATGTTATTAAGGTCTTCCACATTTTCTAGGGTGAGAAAATAACATGGTGTTCTGATGATATGAAGAGGTGTTTCTCCTGCATTCCATGTTTATTGAGTGTTATGGTTGATACATTGTGACAACCTGAGAAGTTTAGAAGTTTAAGAGATTCAGTCAGCGCTTTACTTTGTAAATTTCTCCTCCTGTGCAAGAGGAGGGCAAGGAGATTTTGTGGGTGCTATACCTGCCCTGAGGGGAGAGTGGCCTGTGTACAATATAAGGGAGGAAAAGAGGCTTGCTCTCCCACCTTTTTCCCTGGCTGCTTTTTCTGGCAACTGTAATATTGCCCTTGTGCCATGCTGCCCTGCTTTGGAGCCAGCTGATTATGGACTGAAACCGCCACAAACAATGAGCTAAATAAATCTTTCTTTCCTTCATTTTAGGTGTTGAGTATTTTGTCCCAGCAATGAGAGAAAAGTAACCAAGACACTGAATGCCTACTATTTGCCAGGTCCTATTCCAGGTACTTGGTATATACCTGTGGAAAAATAGACAGTCTTTTGTGAATCTTTACATTCTAGTGGGTAGAGGCAACATAAACAAGTAGATCAATGAGACAATTGCAGGAAATGGTGTTAAGCAAAAACTGAACTACACACAGAGCCAATGAGTGAGGGATGTGGTTTGTAGCTATAGAGTGAACACAAGGTCTCCAATAGCAGTGCTGGTGCCAAGGCCTGACTATTGTAAAGGAATGAGCCACGTGCAGAACATCTGCAAGTCAGGAAAGGGGCCTGACCAAGCTGACATCCTGGTCTCAGGCTTCCTGCTTACAGGGCTGTGAGATATAAACATCTGCTGTCCAAGGCACCCAGCTTACTGTGGTTTGTTACGGCAGTTCAAAGGCCACGATCAACACAGCAAGCCCACAGGGCTGTGCAGGAGGGTTTAAACCAAGTCTCATGGCTCATTGGGCATTGATGTCTTCAGATAGAGCACGCTCAGCAGGAGCTCAGCAGGGGTGATGTCATCGCCATGGGAACAGACCTTGGCTGTGGAATGAAGGTGAGTACAAAAAATAATACACTTTTTTCTATAGAAAGCACCAATGCACATACCGAACATAAACATACATTCAGTGTATCTGTGCTGTTAAAACTTTATGGGAGGGGAAGGATTAGGAAACACGTACTTCAAAATGTCTTTGGAGAATCAGTAATGAAAAATAGCTGAGAAACAGTGAGTTACAGTCAGTCAGAGACTAAGTAGTCACTCAAAGATAAGTGAAAAGTTTCCTCTTATGGCAGGCACCTGGAATCTCAAAACCTCAGATTCTGTCCTACCATCACCTCCTATGGACTCAGAAGAGTCACACAGAAGGATCTGTCCAGCAGGTGAACTGATTTCTAGCTGAAACTTTGGTCTTCAGAACTCAGCTATGTGTCCAGGAACTCCCTTAACACCCTCAACAGCAAGCTAACTTTGCAAGAGGAGAAATACTCAATTTTCGTTCCTATAAATGAATCTTAGAAGTAAGCAGTTCAAGGCTGATATAGCTCCATGATGACTTTGGGGCTAATTTCTTCTTCATAGTTTAAAAATGGTTGCTCAAATCTTGCTATCATATCTGAAGTCGCCGTGGCTGTAAGGAGGAGTAGAGGAAGGCACATTCCTTTCCTCTGAGTACACTTGCAAGTATCTGTATGCACCATCCTATTTACCTCCTTGGGCTAGAACTTACATGACCCCACCAAGACACTTAAAAGGTTGGAAATAAAGTTGTCAGAACAACAAAAGTTGGAAGAACTATTACTAAAGGAGAGAATACTTGTCAGGTGACAATCATCAATTGTTGCCCCTGTCAAATCCAATATAGACCATGTGATGTAATTACATGGTGCAAAATCAGGCAGATTCAATAACCTAAGTGAACAGGTCTTTATGGATTTTTGTCCCCTTGACCTTTGGGAAGGTTAATTTTACACATCACTGTGACTGGGTTAAGTGATGCCTAGATAGCTGGTAAAACATTATTTCTGGGTGTGGCTGTGTGTTTCCGGAAAGACTCACATCTGAATCTGTGGACCAAATAACCAAGATCACTCTCCCCAATATGGGCTGGCATCATCCATTTCACTGAGGGCCCAAGTAGAATATAAAAGAGGATGAACTAATCCTCCCTCCTCTAGTGCTGGAGTCGCCATCTTTCCTACCCTCACACATCAGCATAGACCGAGGCTGGAACTTACACAGTGGGGTCCCCTGGTTCTCACATATTAAGGTCTGGGTTGGAGCCATACCATCAGCTTTCAGTATCTCCAGCTTGCAGGGGTCAGACTGAGGGAATTTGGTTCTCCAAAATTGTGTCAACCAATCCATCATCATAAATTTTTTCATATCTATCTGTCTCCTTTTGGTTCTGTTTGTCTAGAGGACTCTGACTAGTGTAGCTCTCCTTTGGTTCTGAATTGAGTTTTAAAGGTGACAATCACACAGCAAGAGAGGTATAAGAGCATGTTTTTAATAGAAGGAGGAAACTCAGGGATTATTTCAAAAATGAGAGAAGAGAGAGGCAGAGAGGGAGACAGAAACAGAGGAGACTGACTTACTTACATTCTTCCACTAGCATCTATCCCCTAGCAACATGGTTTGATTAGTACCCTAGACTCTGATTCATCCTCCACTCTCTAGGTTTTCTTGTCAAGAGTTGAGGAAAAATGAGAAGGAACTCTGAGTTTCCTTCACCTGTCAGACCAGCTTCCTCCAAGGGTCACCTGGAACAGAAGAAAGATGAGAGGGCTGCCAAACCTCATTCTGTGTGGGGAGACATCTGTAGCGAGACACACTGAAAGGGGAGGCCTGGGAGAACCAAAGGAGCAGATTCCTAAATGGATCCACATGGAATGGGCAGAGGTGACCAAGTGCATAAGGGGAGCATATGAAATATGCTGCTGGAAAACAAAGTCAGGGGAGGAGAAGCATCATGGGAGAAATGATAGATAAGAACTGAATCCACACCCTCAGAAAGAAAGAAATTCTAGAGGTGTTGGACTCTGGGCAGTCAGGCATCTGTCTCTGGAATATGAAAGAGCTGTACAATTCCACTACAATGGATTGAATAGTGTCGCCCTAAATTCATGTCCACCCAGAAGCTCACAATGGGGCCTTATTTAACAATAGGTTCTTTGAAGATGTAATGAGTTCATTCATGATAAGATCCTACAGGATTTGGGTTGACCTTAAATCCAATTATGACTGTTGTCTTTATAAGAAGAAGAAAAGACACATATAGACACACAACAAAGGGTTATGTAATAATAAAGGTAGAGATTGGAGGGATACAGCCACATGCCAAGAAAGGATAAGGATTGGTGCTACGGAAAAAGGAAAGAAAATTTCCCTAGCGCTTTCAGAACAAATGTGACCTGGTCAACAACTAGGTTTCAGATTTCTGGTTTCCAGAACTGTCAAAGAATAGACTATTGTTTGTTGATGGTACTTTCTTAGCATAGCTCTAGGACACTAAGCATCAGCCTTGTGAGATTTGGTTCTATGTGTGTCCTGACTGGTCAACCTGTCAGCAGTGGAGAGAGGTTCTCAGTGTAGGGACCAGGGGTCACAGATCAAAGAAGGAGAAAGTGGGAAAGAAGAAAGAGCTAAATTTCCAAGTGATAGCCCGCATCACTGCTCCCATAGACTCCAGGACAAAGTACTCCTGCAGCTCAGAAATAAAATGAGGCACGCTATAGGTTCCATTGCTTCTGTTCCTATGGCACTCTTTCTTGTCTCACAATGCTTCTAAAACCCCACTGCCCTTGACTAACACTGTAAATACTTCCATAAATGTCTGCCACATAAAAACACAACTGCTTCTAGTCATTCTTATTTACCACCCCATTTGAGGAACAGAATTAAGTCATGTGCTGTATTTAAGTGAATATGCCTCAAAGTCTGTGAGTCAGACTTTTTGTTAAACAGCAAGTTCGTGTTTTCTTCTGTTAGTTGTGGCAAAACAAGGGGCAAATACGGTTCTGAGGCTCAGAGACTGGAATTTCACCTTGGAATTGGAAAGGCAGGTGTTTTGGACCTGGGCATGCTCACCTGTAGAGTAAGGAACTACCTAAAATCCTTATCAGACAGAAGATTCTCTGACAAAGGGGGTTGAGCTAAAACAGTCATTTTTCAAAGACCCTTGATACAGCTGTTGGAAATGTATCTTCCTGCAGTACAAATGCCACCCATAGGGCATCATAGAACTGGTTGGTAAAAGTGGTACAACTGCCAATTTCTTCTTTCTTGTTCCTGGTTCTACCATCCTTTCACTGCACCATCAGAACTCAAGACTTGGGGGCATGTGTCCATGTTACCA
This sequence comes from Dolichotis patagonum, assembly GCA_004027295.1. Classification (NCBI taxonomy): domain Eukaryota; kingdom Metazoa; phylum Chordata; class Mammalia; order Rodentia; family Caviidae; genus Dolichotis; species Dolichotis patagonum. The sequence continues at coordinate 387,120 of PVJX010000089.1, forward strand.
AAGTCAGCCAAGAGGGCCTACAAAGACTGTGGTCCCTCTCCCTCCTCCTATCATTACAGAAGAAACTGAGACCCAGGGGAATGACCTAGTTGAACCAATGTCTCAGACTTGCAATGTAGCAGATGGATGTGGTGAGTCAGAAACAGGTATAGCTGTGCCTGGTTCTACAGTGCCTCTCTTTGGTGTTGCTCTAACTTCTAAGTTGAAACCATCTTCCTTCGTCCTGGTCAAAACTGTAGACGAGAGGAACTTTGTCTTTTTTGTCCTTGTGTTTCCCCTCCCAGTCTCGGGGAGCTGGCCTGTGCCTCTGATACCTGACATCCTCGTGGATCGCCAGCTATGATTCTCACATTGAAAGTGGGGCCTGCTGTATTTTAAACCCTGCATGGCTGTCATTGGTCTCTCTGATTGACTCCTCCATGCAAATACTTACTGAGAACCTATTTGTATTCAGAGAGACAAGATTTGGCATTTTTCAAAGGAAAATTAAGTTCTCCTGAAGGTTTCTGTGTAAACAGAGATTTCTTACTAAAGCTTAAGCATCTTGCTAAAGTAAACTGCTTCCTCCATGTTGTTGGGAGACTGGATACTGCAGGTCTGAGACAGAAACTGCAGATTTGGTGCACTCCCAGCATCGTGCTGTGGGTCCCACTGCTCTGGACACTCTTGGATCAACAGTTTCAAGTGGTGTCTGAGCAATGAAGTCAACTAAAGTCACACTCAGACCTTTTGGGTAACTTGTTTATGACCGGGGAAGGAGTTTTTCTCTTTTGTATCTCTGGCTTCTCTTCTCTTCCCTTCATTCTTGGCACACATAGGCTTTATTTCATAAAGAATGATGACTCAGTACTGATTCATGCTCTCTTCCCAGCCCACCTCTCCAATCCTAAGCTAATTGGGGTTTTTCCTGACTCTTCAACCTCCCCTGGGGAAAATTGTGGTGAAGAACAGAGGCCTTCTTGCTGGTGCGCTTACTCCTGAGTTTTACATCTACACAACTGCAATGACCAGTGCAGCCAGCTGGATCCTGAGAGGGGGTGACAGGAGATTAAGGAAACAATTATAGACACATACTGAAAGGAAATCTGGGACCGAGTGAGACCTGATCTCACTGATGTAGAGGTAATGACAACCCGGCATGGTCTGCCTCTTCATTTATACATGGGAGAGAGGAGGAAAGCAAACAATGGAGTCAAAATGCAAGGCCTCAGTGTTTTGCTGAGAACACTGAAAGTGAAAGATGCTCTGAGCTGTCTGTGCTGTATTAATAGGGAGAAGCACCAAGGCCAGACAGCAGCTGGCCTGGCCTTGCTCCAGTCCCAACAACTTGTTCACATAGCTCACCTCTGGCACTCCGTGTTCTAGGGGCTGGCCTTGCTCTAACCCTGAATGAGTGGTCGAGCTCCAGTTCAGCTGCTCTCCACACCACATTCATCTGCAAGACATCCTTCTATAAACTGGGGGGGGCATATTTATTCCCCAGATAACTACAATATGAGAGAAAGCACCTTTTATTCCAGGGTTAAATGTTCCCAAATTCTCTTAGTGTCAGTTTTTTCAGAAAGAAGGAAAGGATCTCATATTATTGTGGATTCGCTGTGGATGACCCTAACAGCCATTTCAGCCTGTTTTTTGATGCTCTGGTTTGCCTCATCCTCATTAGTAATCTTCCTCTTCCTATGCAATCCTGAGGTGCTGTTGCCTGGATTCCATGCTCTGGTTCTTTTAGTGAGCAGTTAATACTCACATGAAATAAACTAAATCTCAGTGGAGTGATACCTACAAGGCCTCCTCCCCACAAACAAATGCTAAGAAGAGCACAGTGTCACAGGCCTATGAGCCTAGCTATTTGGGAGACCCAGGTAGGAAGATCACAAGTTCAATCTCACCCTAAGCACTTTAGCAAGACTTTGTCTCGAAATTAAAAAATAGAAAAGGTTGAGAATATAGTTTAGTGTGATTGAAGTGTGGATTCAATCTTCAATATGACAAGAAGCAAACAAACAAACAAAACCAACAAAAATTATTCTGAGAGGAGTTGCTGTAGCTCGGCAGATTCATACAAGTGCTTTGCAGCACACTTTGCCTCTTGAGAGCCCACATTTACAGGCAGCCAGAAGTTGATGCAGCTCAGGGAGCTGTTCCTTCTCATTGGGGATGGCATCTCTTCATCTTCCCATCAGACCTCTCTGCCTAAGTTCCATTGCCCTGTCATCAGCAATGCCCCAAGCATCCTTCCAAAGGATACATGGGCACCCAATCCTCATTCAACAAGTGGACCCAGCCAGCTTCTCCCAAGCCTGCTTCCCTTCCTTGCCTCCTTATTGTCATGATTTCCAAAATCTCCCTTGTACCTACACTGTGTTCATTCTCAAACACAAATCCAGTGAGACAACTTCTTTTTTATTTAAAAGGAAAAAAAACACAGAAAAGAAAAACAAAAAGCAAAAGAAACAAGCAAACAACGATAACAACAAAGCCAAAACAATAACAGTATAGATTTTCAAAACAGGATGATAAAGAATTTAACAATGGTTGTAATATTGCATATTGTTACCTTCAAAAGGATTGCTTAGATTACCAGACATAGATATGCAAAACGGATCCAATCATATAAGCATTAACTGTTCTTTTCCAAGAACTATTAGAATTGGTAGTATAGTCATCTTAGCTATCTTATGTGTATATGTACCAATTTATGTATTTTTCCTTTTCCCTTCCTTCTTTTCTCCTTTCCCCTGTCTCAGTTACTTTTCCTCTTTGAGCAATTTCTTTTTATGTCCTTTTCTGTTAATCCTCTAAGGTACAAAGCAGGGCACAGTAAAGCAGGGCACAGTACACACTCAATAAACACTAAATGGAAAAGAATGCCCTTAAGTATAAAGTCGTTCAAAAGTGTAAAGAGGCAAGTGATCACACCCTTTTGGCCTTCACTACCAGTAAACGGAAGATGCTTTAGCAATGACAATACCAGATCTCTCTACATGATTTTCCAATACCCTTTCCCACACATGATCTCATTTCATCCTCATCCTAAAAGTAGCTTAGGGAAATTTCTGGAGTCAGAGACCTGAATGTAATTCCTAGTAGCTTACTCAGCATCAGTGCACAGCTTTATCTCTCTGAATTAAATGCTAGATGATAATAACTCACAGAGTATTTAAGTTTATAAAAATTATAACCCATGTGCAAAAATGGATTGTGAGTCAATGATTTCCATTAAGCCTCTAACTTGAATGAAAGCACCTGTTAGAGGTAACAACTATCTTCTTGGGGTCCTACTTCATGTAATTTCACTAGCCAACAGGCACTGAAATCATGCATCTAATCGTTAAGGTTTCTGTAGTCTCTTAATCTCACATGATGTAGCTGTTCCCTGGAATTCTGATTATTTGTTGAACGAAAAGGTGAAGATGAACTTTTATTCACTATTGTCTTTGGATAGGTTTGCATTACTTTTTTTGGTTAAAATCTTTCATTTGGACTGATCTTTTCTACCCTAATTATGTCCTGAACTGTGTCCACTTTTCATGCTTTGATTTTGTGACTTGAGCAACTACTTCTAAGATAACAGCATGCAATGTATCAGCTATTGATTTGTCACTAGTTTTTTTTTAAATTCTGTATTATTTCCACCCTTTTTCTGTTTTGCTTTTTTTCTCTAAATAAATAAAATGGAACAGTATGCTTAATTTTTAGGGATACTTGGAAAACATTCTCAATATCTGTTTAGATGTTTGTCCTTAAAACAGCACGCACACACACACACACACACACACACACATGCACACACGCTAGCTATTCTGAGAAAGCCTTGAGGGCAGGACTAATCCCACCAGGACATAATGATCCCTTGTTACTGAATTTACAGAGTAGGTAGCTAATCAGTTTACTAAAAAATTATTTATTGCTGGAACTTAACCTGAAATTTGATCTCTGCTTGTACCACATGTGCACTAAGATGAAAAATGAAGTTTTTTATTTGGGGATTGTTTCTGCTCCACTCCTCTTTCCAAGAAGGCCCTGAATTCGTACACAGGTCTAGCTCCTCTCACTCACTAAGATTTAGTAGTTGAGGCCCACCTCCAACCCATAAAACCAGCCTGTCACTGTGGAATAACTCATGCAAGGGGGAGTTGGTCAAGTGAGAAGAAGGCAGATGAGAAACACAAGGAGTGTGCAACTTGGAATCTGCGAAGTCCACAATTTCCCTTCCCGTGGGGTGCATGCTTGCTTGCATGGATATCAGCAGGCCAGAATGTTGACCACTGTTAGGCTCTTTCTTGTTCCATGGAGCCAAAAGCTTCCCTCACTGCTACTCACACCCCTTGCTGGCTGACCTTTATGGGCTGCAACTCACATGCCTGACTAACTGATTTGTTCCAGCTGCAGCTACATTTTCTACCTTCCTTGTTACTTAATTGATCCTGGCTGTGCCTGGTCCTGCAAGACGCCCTCCTGGACCTTGCAACATGTGCTATATATCCTGTATGTATTCCTGTGTCCTGACAAGGAACATTAAAATCAGAGATGGCAGGAGACAAAGGGAGCGAAAGTCAGAGGGAACATTGGACACAAATAACTTTGCTTGCCTCATAGCGTCCCCCAACCACTATCCACCAACCCCTGGACCAACTGACTTTCTTCCTATAGACACTGTACCACTCGAGACTCAGATTTTTCTTTTTAAACTTTAAAATTGTAACCACTTACAGAAGGGAAAAACAAAAACTGAACGAGGAATGGTTTTCTTCACTCATCCTTTGTTCTTTTGGCCATGAGTATTAAGTTCCTTCTAAATACTTAGCATAGTCCTAGCCTCCAGGGGAAAAAGAGAATTTAGAGTTCCTGCTCTGCTGTAGCTCACAGTCTTACAAAGGACAGAGACACAAAAATAAATAGCAAGAACTTTACAGAACACATGTTAACCTGGACATGAGTTAATCAGCAGTTCTTGTTCTACGAGGGAGGCCTGGGTATTTCCAAGACCTTTTGAGACGACCTAAACTCTTTCCATAAGAAAGCATGGCATCTTTCTTTTTCACTTTCATCCTCCCATGAGTGTTATGTGGAGTTTTCCAAAATGATATTACATGTAAAGTCACACCAGATGGAATGTAGAAGATAGGACAATCTGGATTTCTCCCATTAAGCTAGAAATGAAAAACATTTGCAAAATGTAGAAAAATGCCACTCTCTGCATCATTATTTTGTTTTGGAAAATATAGTTATTGTACATAATACTGTATTATTGATGTCATTATATAATGGGTTTATTTTTATTTTTAAATGAATTAAATATATAAAGAATTATTCTAGTCAATTTCTCACACAGTAATTATTGCTAATTCAGTCACACATGAGCAAAAACTCTTTGAGGATCTCAATAATTCTGAAATAATATAAGACTCTCAAGAAGTTGCAAAACTAGTACTGAGAGACCTTATGTATACTTTGCCACAGTCCCTCAATGGCAATACTTTATATCTCTATAGCCCATTGTCAAACCCTGCAACTTGATGTGGGTTCATTAATACTAATTCTGTAAGTATTATTAGCTATACATATTTTATTTTATCATTTTAACATGTACATGTGTACATATTATCTACTAATATGTACTAAGAGCTAATCCTACTGAACTTATTTTTATGTACTAATCCATATAAATCTTTGGCTAAGTATATATTCAATATCTCACTAATACATCATGTTATCCATTGTGTAGTCACACCCTGCTCCCAACTTTAACTCCTAGTAGCCACAGTCCTGTTCTCTATCCCTATAATCCTGCCACTTCTAAGAATATATGCAAATGGGTCCCACAGTGTATAACTCTTCAGATGGGCTTTTTTTCATTTAGTAGAATCCAGTCCAGAAGCTGTATGTATCCACACCGCATTCTTTTTTATTGCTAAACAGTATTCTGTTGAATGGATGTACCAACTTGTTTATTCACTCATTAAAGGACTTTCATGTTGTTTTTACTGTTCAGCTATTATAGATAAAGCTGCTTTGAATATTTATATGGAGATTATATGGGGGAAATGTTTAACTGTATTAGAAACAACTTAATGCTTCTACTGTGATTGTACTTAGTTTTGTTCCCATTCATTTACGAGAGACTAAGTTACTTGAAATCCCTATCAGTATATTTATTGTCAGTACATTTTATTTTGGCCATTCTAGCAGGCATGCATGGTACTTCATTGCTATAACTTGAACTTTCCTAAGAGCTAATCCTACTGAACTTATTTTTATGTACTAATCCATATAAATCTTTGGCTAAGTATATATTCAAGCCTTGTATCCATATTATTAACAGATTCTTTATTGTCTTACTGATGAGTTCAAAGGGTTTTTTTATACTTTGGATACAAATCTTTTGGAAGACATGTGATTTACAATTACCCTTTCCCATCTGTGGGTATTCTGAAATCCTCTAAACAAGGTCTTTCACAGAGCAAAAGTTTTAAAGTTTGATGAAATCCAACTTGTTGAATTTTTTTCTTTAGTAGATAATATCTTTGCTGTAAAATCTAAGAACTCTTTGCCTAGCTTTAGGTCATAAGGATTTTCTCATACATGCTTTTTAAGTATGTGAAGTGTACCAAGACCAAAGGTTTGATGTTTATGTAGTGTTTTCAGAGTGTACAAAAAGACATTTTCTTGGAAGTGGTTTTTAAAAAAGAGAGAAAAAGTGATAAGAAAAGAAACAAGAACAGACTTCCTAGAGAAAGTGAATCCTCAGTCTGGATGTGGGGTTAAAGGGGCCCAATCTGGGCCTTCTCAATCCTTTCCTTTCTTTCCTTTGTTTCCCTTTTCTTCCCTTCCCTTCTTTTCTCTTCCCTTCCCTTCACTTCTCATTCCCTTTCTGGTTTTTTTTTTTCATTCTTTTTTAAAATATCCCTAGTCTTGGTATTGAAACTGGTACAAGGAAGGATGGGACAAAGTCACTTTACAGAATATAAACAACAGAGAAAAGTGCAGCAACTGTGAAAATTCATGATGTGCTTGGAAAGGTGAACTCTTCAGAGCTAGAGATGTAGGTCTGTGTGGAGAAGTGGGAGCAGAGGTGGGGGAAAGAATAGGGGAGATGGGCTTGAGAAGTCAGCTGTGAAATGGCCTATGTGTTCTTCCAAAGGACACTTTTATTCTATACCTACATAAACTGCTTTTCCAAGCCATCCTATAGCTTATTATAGTAATCTAATTATAGTAAGACTGTTTGTCACATAACAAAGTTTCCTAATACTAGCTACAGAGCCAAGATCCCATTTGTTTCATAGGGATGAATAAAGAGCTGCGAGTAGGTAGCAAGTAGCTGAGATGTGTGTGTGCTATGACTGTGCACCATAGTAAACTCTTCATAGTTCTACCTGAGGATGTGGCACTAGCTAACTTTTCAACTAAATGCTTTCCTCTTTGGCACATACAAGTAGCCTGTATTTCCAGCTTCCCTTGCAGCTAGGTACTGCCAGCACAATCTGAGCAAAACTGAGGTCAAGTGCTGCTCACAAACATCTTCAATATAACCATTTATGCTCTTTCTTTGTTCTCTGACTTGAAGCAGCCAGATCTGGTAACGCTGGCTGTTGCAAGATAGGAGCAAAGTGGGTCCTGGATTCTGCTTTGGGAAAAGCTGCTCACATTTAGAGCCACTGTTTGAGAATTTATGTGAGAAAGAAATAAACATCTCCCCAGGAAAGCCATTCCTATTAGAAATTTTGTTACAGTGACTAATAAGACAGAGATGGCACACTCTTTGTGAAGCATAGTCACTCTCTGCCTCCTCTGCTTTTTACGCCACTAGAGCTGCCTTCATAGGGAAGCAGAAACCATCCAGGTTGGCTTTTTTTAAAGATACATATATCTGGTGCCATAGTCATACAATTACATTTAGCAATTGACAGCAGGGATACAAAAGAAAAAAGAAAAGAAAGCTGCCTTCAAACACTTTGTTGGGATGCTTTCCATTTTCCACAGAACAGAAACTAAAATAATCTATTGTAAAATTAGTCACAATTAGCTTCTTGTCCATACACGTGAGTATTGTATAAACATGTGTTCTTTGTAACAGTTAAGCATTGCTACCACGGCACTTGGCTGCATTCACAAATCTGCTGTCATCTGTAGCTTCCTTTTCACTTCTTTGGCTCTCTGCACAGCCTTATTTTCCGGTATATTAAAACCTCCTGCCACTGTCATAGCTGCTGCTCTTTTGGAACTGCCATGGCCACTTTGGTTTCCACAGTTTGGCGAAGCATCAGCCTCTACCATCAGAACAGAGCTTCCAGCTCTAAGGCTTCTTTCCTTCTTGGGCCAAAGCTTGAAGACTGATTGTCATAGCTGCCAAAATAATTGTAGCTTCCACCAACCCCAAAACTGCTTCCATCAATGCCACATGCATTTTAGGCATCCCCAGCACAACCGTGTCTGCCACCACCATGTTTTTACTAAACAGAAATTTCCATAACCACTGGAACAAGTTCAGGACATAAAGGTATCCAGGAAAAGACATTAACAAAAGAGAATTTCCAGAACTGTTTCATACCAGGGCCAGAATGATGAGATGAGTGTGTTTGAAGGGAAGAGTATTTTCAGTGGTATTAATAGCAATATGCCATTTTCTACAACAAATTTTTATTTTTGTGTAAACATCCACCATATTTTGTGATCAAATCTTAAAGAGTTAAAATAATTACTATCCATTCATTCTTTCAATCATCCCTCTACTATTTATTTATTGATTGATCAATTTATCGATTGAGACAGGGTATTCCTACGTAATTCAGGCTGGTCTTGAACTCACTATGTAGCCCAAGCTGGCTTCAAACACATGGCAACCCTCTTCCCACAGCCTCCTGAGTGCTGGGATTACAGGTGTGCACCAGCATACCTGGCTACCTAGATTTACTGAACATCTATCATATGCCTGTTTTGTGATATGCTCTAAGAATAAAAAGATGATTCATAAGGCACACTGGCAAGGAATTTTGGTCTGAAGTGATAAATATAACAATAATATTATGTACTGCATTCATAGATTATATGCAGATACTTAGTATTGTTATATGGCTGCTGTAAATATGATCACATCTATTTAAGATCTTCTTTTTCATTGACATCATATGCATTGTAATTTTCATTTTAATAAATACACAAGGTGTGGTTGAACCATACAGTGAATGTTTACATTTTTAAAAATTATTACTTTATAGTAAAAGCCACATTGCTATTTACTGTCCTTAAAATATTCTTTCTCATGCTGAACACACTTATCCTATTGTTCTTGCCATTTTCTAAAGTATAGAAATCTTTTCTAAGTGTCTTTACAAGGTATGATAAAAAGTAAAGCTAATGCTGTTGCTGAGTGTCATAAAACAGAAAGGCAGCCTTGTCTAAAATATGATGGTGTATCTTCATCCACCCTGTTCATGAGATCTGGCACTATGTGCCTCTGGATTTTCCTCCAAGTCTACATGACCATAAAAGGGAAACATTTTGAATCATTTTAGGATATTGAGGTACCCACACGGCACAACTAAATACTTAGGAAAGAGGACTTTCAGAACTGCTTCAGAAGGTGGCAAGAACAATGATATAATGACAATGTTTCTTTTAATATATTTCAGCAATTTAAACATTTATCATATTTTTTTTATCACACTTCATAGTATAGGGAGGAAAACAAAGTGATCCAGGGTCATAGAGGATGAAACACTCTGAACTTATAGGAAAGAAGGTTAAAGCTCAGTGGGAGAAGTGCTATTCAGGCTGGGTTTGGAAAGATGGGTTAAAGTTCACAGAGAAAAGAGAGGTGAATATTTCAGGTAAAGGAACAGCACACTCATATATATTACATCAGGAAATCGCTATCAAAAAGAAAGGATAGCCTGGATCCAAACGTGACTTACACTGTTGCCGGAACCAGTGAATGACTGGTTCATGATCATATAAACACTACAGGGAATAACAATCAGAATTGGAGAGCAGCAGTGGATTGTTGTAAGCTCAGAGAAATCTTCATGGAGAAGGTTAGATTTGCAACAAAGAAAGAAGCAGCTGAGAAGGCCAAAGACGTTTCATGATCTTCTTTTTAAACCATAGAGACAGAATTCTTTAAACTTGAGCATTGGGAATGTATCTTGGGGATATTGGTTTTCTCCTGCCACTTCTTGGAGAAATAGAAGACAGCTAAATTATTTTTTATATGTACTTACATGTCATGCGTCTGAAAGGCTTTGGGAGAAAGACTCAGCCCACATGCATGGCCTCAGTGTCCCTGAGAAGGCATTTCAGGCCAACGCTTCATACTATTCTGACAGAGGAGTTTCATCATGGACCACGTCAGGCCAAGTGTCAAGGTCAACTCTCTCTCCTTCACTAGTGTCATAAGAGGGAGATGATAAAAAAGAAATTGTCAATCAAGTAAATTATGGCTTGAAAAATATGTGCTTCATTGAATTGTATGGGTAATTACTGCTTTGGGGGTTTTTTGTTTGTTTTGTTGGTTTTCTGGGGGGCTTGGCAGCAAAATTTATGAGAACAAAAAATACTACTGTACATTTGGGTAAAATTAATTTTAAAGCAGATTTTTAAAAGTGAATTATCACTATCCTTTTAGTTTTCACTTAGCGGTGTTCAGGACTCCTAGAGTATATGCACTATAAGCCCCTTAAAATGTTTTTTAAAAACAAAACAAAACAATTAGAGTCCCTTACAAACATATTTCATAGACAGATCATTTCTACTGGAGAATGGGTAGGGGGAGGCAATAGAAAGTTATTTATTTATTTATTTATTTATTTATTATTGTACCAGGGATTGAACTCAGGACCTTGCTCATGCCAGACAGGCATTTTGCTGCTGAGCTACATTCCTGGCCCAAAATAGACAAATTTTATCTTTTTTTTAAAATTATATTTCTTTAAAGAAAAACCAGAGCTGAGGTTTCTCATGTGGCAGGGAGTAGAAGCTGCCACTTACAGTGAAATAAGTGCTACCTCTAACTTCTGCTTCCTAATGGGTATCGCATGGGACTCTGCCCATAACTTAGGTGTTTGCTTGTTCATGGAAGTCTTCAGCTGGCTTCTCCTCCATCTTTCCTAACATTACTAAAAGAAACCCAACCAGACAAAAGCTGCTGTCCAGAAATGATTTTGTTCCTACTGGCCTTGATCAAGCCATGCCAGACATGCAAATATATTAAAATTCTCATTCCTCCCCAAGGGGCAGCAATTGCAGTGAGAGGCAGCAGAGTTCCATATGTTGGGAATACAGGGGGCAGAGCAGCCTGACCTAGGAACGCCAGGAAAGACCTCCCAGGGAGAGGGGAACCTGACAGTATCCAGGAGGAAACAGACAAATCACCATGGTCTGAGGCAGGGCATGGGCACAGAGAAAGGTGCTCTATTTGGAGAGAGAAAGGGACAGCATGGTGTCTACAGGCAGCCATAAGTACTTTGGAGCTTCTGGAGCAGAGTCCCCTGGTGAAGGAGGAGATAGCACAGAAACATCCAGAGAACAGGTGTTTAGGAAGATGGAGGAACAGGGTTCTAGTAGGGCACTACCAAGAAACTGAGGAAGCCACACAAAGAGAAGGACCAAGGCATATGGAGGGATCTAACACTGGCAAACACTGGCAAGCCTGAGAAGCCAGAGCTGTTTGGGGACCTGAGAGAGTAAGAAAAAAAACAAGAGTGAGACCAGGGTGTATGTGTTGGGGTGCAGGGGGTTCACCCACCAGAAGATGTTGTTAGGAAAGGAGGTGGCTAGAGCCCTGTCAATGCAAGTGGGAGGTAAGAGAAGAGCCACACTCTCTGTCTTTCTGATCTGTCTCTACTCAGTACCTCTTACTGCCCAGAACCAACCAGAAGCAGATGGCAAGGAAGCCCTACAAAGGTAATGGTCAGCCCTCATGATGCAAAGCCTCCTCTTTGCTAGGTCCTGATCCAAAATGCAGTCAGAACCAGTGCTGGCCTTCTTACAGTTATTAGGAACCTTAGTTCGAAGGTTTAAAAAACACAAACACTAGTATTTAGAGAGATATTATAAACTGATAAATTATGTTATAATAAATTTCCTATATTAAATCTCACTTGGGCTTCCTCACATGCTTCTCCTTCTCTCTTTCCTGTTTATACAAGTCAGCATACAACTTAAAGGAGGAGAGGTTTATATGGCTCACAGTTTCAGGGAATCCAGTCCATGGGTAGCTGGGTTCCAGGCAGAAGCATTATAGTAAAAAGACAAAGCAGAGCAAAGCTGCTTAGTTCAAAGTGGCCAACAAACAGCAGAGGAACAGTGTCAGAGAGGCTGGTATCAGGGACCACATTTGTTCTCAAGTTCACACCTCTGTGACCCACCCAGACACACTCAGGGTGTGCTTTACTAATCTCCCTGACTCGAGCCAGTCAGATGGACAATCCAGCCTAATTTAAACACATACCCGTTGGTAGAAATCTAGCATTTCTGACCTAGATCTACTCTTCCTCTAAGGCCCTCGTTAAGGGAACCAGTGACTGCTTTATGTAGGTTTAGCTGATTTTTCTTTTGTGCTGTATGTTAAGGCAAGGGAAGGAAAAGGGGATAATGATGGAGAGACAGAGAGGAAGAATGGTGGATTTGCTTCATGTGCCTGGTTCTCAAACCACACCAACAAGGCCTTTCCTTTTTCTTTATTTTCCACATGCTGCAGGTAAGTGTCCACAGGAAGCTGACTAGCTAATGGATCCAGGGTTCAAACTTAGGTTCTTTCTAATACTAAATCGTATTTTTTTCAAGGGATAACAGTGTCTTTGTGTCAGATATAATACCAACTTTACAAACCAAAATTCCCCATTAGAAAATGGGTGCCAGTTACCTTTCGATTCTTTTATTTCCCTGCTGCTAGTCCCTAAACTCTGCACATAATAGGCAACATCTCATGCATGTCCAATCCACAGTGTGTTTTTTTAGAAATTGAATCTGATATGATAAACAATATAACCTTTAGTTTCCCAATAACTATTGACTAGATCAGTTTGAAAAGAAATCTTTCTATAGGAACCATCTGTGTGAGGAATTTCTATAACAAGACAACCAGAGCCTTTTATAGCTTCCTAAGGAAGAGACCAGCTGTATTATAAAGAGTGACTTCTCGGGGATTATATCCATAAAGCATGATCTAAAACGAATACAAAAGTGACGTACATGATTTCAATTTACCTGTTCTGGTTCAAGGACTGTACAAGTTTTAAACTTCTGGAAAATGTTATCTTCCCTTCATTTCTGGATCGCCAGGGAATCGGGTCCTTTCTCTTATGTTTCACCTAAAAACTCATCAGCAAGACTTTATTGGGAGAAAGTAATCCTCCCTATGGCTTGGCAGCTCCCACACACTGCGGAGGCTGGGTTTAAACAGCCAGGGTGGAGTTAAATCAGATGGTGAAGATCAAAGGTTCACACAGGCTTTCTTTATTTATTCATTCATTAAGGTTGGTGCTTTAAAACCATCTGAAATGTCAGCTACTCCAAGAAGCATTTACCACACAAGTGCCTATGTAGCTTCTCTTTTTTTAATCTCCGAATTAAAAGAACAGACTGGCCAAAGTCACCCTTAACCCAGTCACCCAAGTCAGCCCAGTGATCTGCATGCATAGCAGGACACATAACAAATGTGAGCCCGTCTTGCTGCTACCCTTGCTAAGCCGTCTCTAACAGTTGTGATTGTGTTCTTCCTAACTGAACTCATTTCATGGCTCGTACATTTCTCCTTCTAGTTGCACATTTGTTTCTTCAGTCAAGAAACATTCACTATGAATCTCACAATATACTGCTTCCAACACTTGTCTCCTGGAATTCTCACATCAAACTCGAGTCATCACAAACCACTGTGGTCCCAGCAAGTCAGAGTCACTCACTGTAACCATCAGTTTCTATAATGTCCATTGAAATTTAGTTTTGATATCCTTTGAGTCAGATAAACTAATCATACTGATGAAATTGAGAAGGTATTAATGGCACATACACACACACACACACACACACACACACTGACACACCTAAATATGATGCAGGCGTGGAAAATGACTCTCAGATTACTGCCCCATCAAGTATGTGAGCCCATGCAAATTTTTAAGGTAACATTTAGACTTTTGTAAATATTGGTTCCCCACCTGAGATGCCTTCTCACAACCTCTTTCTGGGGGAGCTCAAATTAAAGATTCCACCAGGACTCAGCTCCCAAAAGCATTTTGCCTTTTCTCTCTCTCTCCCTCTCTTCCCCTCTCTATCCCTTTCTCCCTTTCTTCCTTCCTGCTTTCCTTCCTTTCTCTTTCTTCTTTCCTTTCATCCTTCCTTCCTTTCTTTTTTCTAAAAATACTTGAACATACGGAAATGTTAAAGACTATTAGGGAGTCCTCAGGTCTCACCCATCCATTCTCTTCAACACTATCATATCATAGTCAGGATTATTTCCACTGTGGGCCTCAGGATGGGAATGAAACAGAAAATGAGCCACAAGGAGTGTCAGAACTTTATCTGAAGAAGAACCTTAGCAGATTTTAAACAGAGAAATGGTACAGTGTAATTTGTTTAACAGAAAAAATGACTTTGATCTTACAGCAGAAGGCGGATTAGAAGGAAGCAAGAGTAACTTCTGGATACCAGGAAGAAAACGAATGCGGTAAATTGTGGTCCAGCTACCAGAGGCCTAGAAGGTATAGGTAGGAAAAGCTCCTGCCCTGGGTGGTGAATTAGGGCTTCTTGTGGATGGTAAGGCTTGATTTTGTTCTAGAAGCAAAGTTAGGACAGGCAGCTCTCCCTGTATTCCAGGGCAAGGAGTGTTTGCCCAGCAGAGAGCATTGTTTATGGCGCATTGATAATTAAAGCTGACTCTCCATTCACCACGCTCCACCAACCTTCAGTTAAAAGGGCCTAGCATATGAGTGTAGTTATTTTAATGAACAATGTTTCCACCTCACCCCTCATACAAATTCCAGCAAGTCTATCTATTTGGTTCAGTCATTACCACGGGCACTCACACCTCCAGTGTAAAACTTCAAATGAATGTCTCGCACAACCACTTTACTTTCTCACTGAGGCTGTTCAAATGTCAGTGGTTTTAGCACTGGGCTTAACCTTCACACATTTTCAGCAGAGTTTCAGAAACACAGCCTGTGCTGACTTTCTCCTACAGTGCGGGTGGGAATGTTTAATACACAGAGTTAGAAGACAGGGATTATGGCAGTTCCATCACAGGGCTTTTGAGAGATCCCGTGAGTTAGAGTACTTGCGGTACAGCAGTGGTGCCCATTCACACCGAAATGCAGTATGCAATAGTCATTCACTTTGTCACTCATTCAGCAAAATGTTCGCGGAGTACGTACTACGGGCCAAGCACTCCAACAGGCAGTGAAGATATGAGCCATTTTCGTAGAGTTTATATTCCAATGGAAGAAATGGGCTACTACACAAAAAATAGATCAGGTAGTGGCTACAACTGTACAGTAGATGCAGTTATGGTTAGGAGGTCAGAGAGTGCTGGAATGAGGGGAACCAGATCCTAATGGACCCCACTGAATGTGAGATCCAATTTTATGTGAGTAATGAAAAAAAGGTCTTAGTTATCTTGGTATTTCTTTTCAGAAATAGTAGAAGAAATTGACCTAAATGATTGGAATATGTGGACAACTTTTATTATTTGTGCATTACATATTCATGAATTTTTCCACTTCCTGAAATTTATTTATTTATCTGTAAAATTTATTTATCTGTCAATCATTACCTGTGGCCCTTTCATGGTCATTTGAAGACAACGTGCAGAGTAGGGGAAAATTTTAGTCCTGACTTTGACATTTGCAGGAAAGGGTCAATGAGATGACATTTTGCCTTGTTTAGTTCTCATATTGTGAACAAATGCCACTAGTGATGTGTTTTTTTTTTTTAATTTGCTAATGGTGTGTTGCATTAAGTGGCTCGCCAACCACAGTACCAAAGCACTGGCTCATGCTCCTAAATTCCAGGCGGTTGGGTTTGCCTTGTGGAGAGAATATGTGTTTGATAAGTTTTCTTCTGTTGCACTGTATGCACTACTAAACAGAAATATATGTATATATATATATATATATATATATATGTATATGTATGTATATATATATATATATATACACACACATATATACTATCTTTGGGCAGCACACATAAAACAAAGTTGTGTATTTTTTAGGTGACAAAAAAGAAAACTAACTCTGTATTTTCACTTGGAGCAAAGGCTCAGTATCCCCTAATTCAGTGTTGCCGGCAATGTAGTACCACACAACTACCATGAATGATGAGAATCAACTGTACCTCTTCCTGTTTTTCCTTTCCACTACCACACACTGGAAAGATGCCTTAGTGTTCTTTGAAAACCATGCACTTTAAAATTAAACAGATCTGGGTTTTAATCCCAAATCTGCTATTTATCTGGGTGATTTAGGGCAATATATTTAATCTCATTGGATCTCAGTTTTATGATCTGTAAAATATATATATTAGCACTCACCATGGCAGGCTTGTGAGTATTAAATAACAAGTGAATACTAATTATTTGGTACTGTATCAGTCAGTGTTTTACTAGAAAAACAGATATAACACAAAATACACAAATGTATGAGAAACTGCAAGATTGGTTTATGATAGTCACCACAGAGTTGGATGAGGAAGAGTGCAGAGGGTGTCTGCACAGTGGGGACTGAAGGTTTCAGCCTGATATCTGGAGTTCACTGCAGTGTGCTGTGTGAGTCTGTATCGGAAGTCTGATGGGTCTGCAGTGGAAGGCTGAAGAGTCCACACCAAAAGACTGAGAGATCTGATGCAGAAACCAGAGTGTGCACTGGAAGCCAGGAGAGGATATTCAAACTGAGGGCAAAACTGGAGCTCCTCCAAAGAACAGAAGCAGATCCTTTCTTTCTCATTTCCCCTTTATATGACCGGTGATGAGCAGCCCCTAGACCGGGTCTTCTACACCCTAGAGTGTAGAATTGCTGAGCCGATACTAAATAAGCTTCTGAACTTTTCAAGTTGATGCAATCAATCATTAGAGACACATAGTAGGGACTTATTAAACTGAGGCAATTTTAAAAATAGAATTTACATTTTCTGTGTTGAAAAGTTTTTGCTTGTGGGAATTTTACAATGGAAAATAGTCACAAGTCTACTCTGTAAGCAAAGCAATTTTAATTAAAATATATTGCATGCATGTGCTAAAAGCCAAATGGCACAAAAGGAACACATGAAGAGTAAGCTTCTGTTGCATCCCTAGACTCACAGTTTTTCTCCCAAGAAGCAATTGCTGGTATATTGTTGTGTATGCTTACAGAATCAATGGAGTCACACTCATTTAATGTATTTTGATTTTAAAAATCAAATGCCCTATGTGTGTTCCAATTTTGAAAGTAATGCCCACAAAAATTCTGGGCTTTTGCTTTGGGTTGCTCTGTTTTGCAGTTTTTGAGAACAACAGTTTTCATCAGTTTAGTACAAATGCTGTGTTAGAAGCAGCCAAAGTATGAGCCATTTTCTTGACAAAGGATATTCATCTTATTCTAGCTTCTGGTGTCCTTCACCACCCGTTATGATTTTGCTCTAAAATTTCCCCCCAAATGTCTTATATTCCAAGGTGGAGCTGTGAAAGGCAGCTGGGTCATGGGGGCACCATGCTTGTCAGTGGATTAGTCCACTGATAAATTCACACCTGACCTGTGCTGTTAGGAGGTGGATTCTGGCTGAAGGAGGTAAGTAGCTGAGTGCATGACCTGCAAGAGTGTATTCTTGTCCCGAATCTTCCCTCTGTGCTTTGATTCCTGACCATTATATGGTTAACAGCTTTCCTGTGCTGTACCTACTGTTCTTCCATGTGGTTTCTGCCTTGGAAGTGGCCAACCATGGACCAAACCACTGAAACTGTGATCCAAAACATACTTTTGAATTTGGACATCAGGTATTTTGTCTCAGTGATGGGAAAGTGATGGATACAGCCTCCTGCCCTCTTCTCTATCATCTCAGCTGGATACCTCAGTCAACACAGTTGATTATCTGTCTGCTCACAGGCACACCCCCATTTTCCTTGCTATGTGAACTTCTGCCACTTTCATTGAAGTTGCATTTCACTTCGAGGACAGTAAAAATAAGGCTGAAATGTTTTTCTACCCAGTTCAAGGACCCTACATAAATTTAGCCATTTCAGTTCACTGTCCTGTTACTTGCAGAAAAAAAGCATGAAATTGCTCCAAAATGTGTCCTAATTTCCCAATTCCCACACCCCACTAAATAAGCTTCTAGAACTTTCCTTCATTTCTGGTCTCCCTCACCACTTATTCCTCTCATTTTGGCACTAGTTGCATTGTCCCCTTAAAGCCTCTGCTCCATCATTGCCACCACTATCTTAGATATCCAGCCTTCACCATGAGGGAGACACCAGACATCTGGGAGGAGCGTCAGAGTATAGATAGATAAAACAGCTACCGTTGACACTCCATATTCTATAATGTTGAATGTATTCAACATTCATTCACTTCTCATTTGTTTATCAGGCATTTGAATATATGAACTGTGTTTAATACAAGGTTATAATTTTACATAGTATATACATCCCATGTTGATCAGTTTATAGTCTCTCATATAAGCAAATAATAATATTGCTGAGGTACATACCTCTATGAAAGAAAGTAGAAAGAAAGTGCAAGGTGCCCATGATGAATGAGCAAAAGAAATGTGTCAAGAAGATGGGCTTCTCCTCCTGGAATTAGCAGTTCTTGTAGGGTCCTTGAACTCATAAAGAAAAAGCATTTCAGCACCATTTTCATTGCCCTCTAAGTGAAATTTAGCATTTCACTAAGTTTATGACTGTAGCCCACTAGCGTAATCATAAGATGATTGTTACAGAGATCTTGAAAGATGATTATACTTTTCTCTACTGAGAAATCAGTTATTATACCTAACACAAGATCCCAATATTTAATGAATTAATGAAAAATCACATATATATCATGATCCTACAATTTTAAAATACTTCATTATCTTATTTCCATAAAATTACACTCTTGGACATTTCATGGATTGGAATCTTTAGCATAAAAATGTTTAAGAATCGTGTGTGTGTGTGTGTGTGTGTGGAGAGTTACTAAAAGAAATGGGTGTCAAAATCTTTTCCTTCTACTGTCTCCAGGATTTCACTGAGTCTCCAAAGACCAACATATGAACTTCTCCAGAGATGTTGGAGCCCGAGGGAAAATGATGGAGTGGTAGAAACAGAAATAACCCACCAGGAAAGGAAGAGGTACACTATTGTAAGGAAAGGACAAGATTATTCCTGGCAGCAAAAGCAATCAAATTCTTCCTTTGAAGTCCCATAGAGCGATGCTAGGACCTAGTGTCCATAGGTAAATAGCTGGGCAGTAGCACCGGGGAATGGCACAGCAGAGGCTTTGATGTTCTGAAGACTAGAGTTTCTAGACACTTCCATGCACCACCCATCAAATGAAAAACAATAAATTGGAATTTCTTGCTTCCCTGGTGACCTGGGACTCAAAATGTGATTTTAAGAAAGAAAGTAATATGCCATTTCTTATCTTTGAGTGTTATAACTGAATTGAATTCATGACTGGTCTATTGAAAGCTGAAGTGTGAATTAGAGTGAACTCTGTGAGGTGGGGACAGTCTGTTCTTGGCAGAAGGCAGCGTATACAAAGGCCAGGGGTGTAGAGAGCACAGAGCTGGTGGAATGAAGGCCAAGGATCTGTAGAGAGGAGCCTGAAGGGGAGACCAGCTACAATGATACAGCCTTCCTCCCTCTGAGCCACAATAAGCAGTGTGTCCTTGCCCATAAATCATGGCTTCAAGTACAAGTTTCCTTTTTTTTTTTTGGATACCGGGGATCGAACTCACGACCTTGTGCTTGCAAGGCAGGCACTTAAGCCACTGAGCTAAATCCCCAGCCCTCAAGTACAAGTTTCAAGAAAAGTGTGAAATGATTTTTGCATTTTCCATGAATCTCTGGCTAAAATTTAGAGAAAGCCTCAGGAGACAAATAAGCATCAGTGAAGGGAAACTCCTTAGAAATCTGCTGCAATTGTTTAGTGACAGAGGTCAGTGGTTTGGACCACAAAAAAGGGGCAGTGGCAGTGAAGAGGAAGGAGGGATTCAAGAAACAGAAAGTAAGCCTGATCCAATGTGGGCAAGATCAGTCCTCCAGGTGAGCTGCCACCAGGCTTGGCCAGGGTCAGGGCTATGGCCTTCCTTGAGGGGCACTGTTCTCTGAGATATAGGGATACACTTGGGAGAAGAAAGTAATTTAGGTATGACAACATCAAAGAATGAAAAGTTAGACATGAGGGGACAAGAGTGTCCATTAACTAAACAGAGGTGAGAAAGATCTTTCCAACTTCATATTTGAAGCTGCTCTTCATTATCCTTAGCCTTTATACACGATGACAATGGTGATGGAAAGTGTTTGTTGACAGTTCCTTTGCTGTATTAACTTTGGTACTTCAGTTTATTTCATTATTATGACCACGCTACATTTGCGTATTACCCCATTTCATGTGCGACACTGAGATTTAAGATCTCTAACCAGTAGCCAAGGCACACTCTCCACCCAGGCCATCTGTTCCATAAAATGGAAATGCTAATCCTATGCATATTATAGTGATGTTGTGAAGATCAAGTTTGAAATGATTATAACTGACACCTATGAAGCCCCTATTAGATGCCACTATTTTAGAGGTTCTTTTATTCATTCTGTGTAATAACATTATGAGATAAATACTGTTATTATTATCCTCCTGTTAGAGACAAGAAAATGGAAGTGCAGAGGGTTAAAATAACTTGCCTGTGGCTACTCAGTCAAAGACAAGATTGGAAACCAAGAAGCCCAGCCCCAGAGTCCAAGGTCTTGGCCTGGTGTCACCGCATTTCAGAATTATAAAGGGTTGAAGACAGTTTCTACCACACAGCAACCATTCAATAGTAAACACTAAAACTGCGTCATCTCAGGATTTAACCAAAGATATTCATCCTTTGCAAAAGATAAAGAGCAAAGTGAATGTTTTTCATTAATGGCTAAGAACCGAAATGAAAGAACACCCATTACACAGAGCAAGTTCAAAAAGCGTTTGTTTAACAAGTAAATAAGTGGATGGGTCCTGGATGAGAGTTGTAAACTAATCAGAGTGTAAGAACCACTCTGACACTGCCTCTTGGATTTATATCTTGGAAAAATGGCTTCTCTTTTTGGGTCTCAGCTCTCTTTTTAAATGTGTGAGTTGACCATGAGAAAAAGCAAACAGTGGACAGGCCACTCAGTCTCACTTCTAACTCTGTGGTCATCATTAGACATCACCAGTCTACAACAGTATTGCTTTTCCTGGGCACAGCCACCTTCCTCACCACACTCCTGGAAATCACCAAGGAGACACTCAGAGCAACCTATCAGCTGGTCCTAAATTCCACGGCTTCTCTAATCCTTTCCAGTTCTGACATCTCACCATCCTCTGAAGTAATGTTCTACTTGCTTAAGCTTGTCTTCTCATTAATTGGCTGACTTTCATTGTCTCCACTCGGCCCCAAACCTAGACCCTGATTGAGATGAGCCCATGCTCAGGCAGTGAGGGGAGTATGGGAGCCATGTGATGACAGAGCTCCCCTTTGTTCACACACCTGACTAAGTCTTGGAACCAGCGGTGGCGACTGGGGGCCACGTGCTGCTGTCAGCAGCATCCTTTAAGGAGGCCTCCCTGTGTTTCCTATGCATCCCCAGGGTTTCAGGAGTAATTGGTTTCTCTTTTTCCAGATTTCTGCTCTTCCTAAGTGTGTTTCCCATCAGCCTGTTCACAGATGCTATCTCCCAGGACCAAAGAAACCAGAGAGAAAGAGCTCCACCTTCCTAACAACCCCGAGGAAATGGCTCTCCTTGTCTTCCCGGGCCAGCTGACCTCTTTGCTCTTCTCTGCCTCTTTTCTGCAGCTGTGTATGAGGACTTTAGCACTTGAGTGAGCACACATTTTAAACATCTTTGAAGCTATTTTTCACCATCTGCTCTTAAGTATTGTAATCAAGAAAAATGTCTTTGAACATTACCCCTTCCCAGCACCCCCTCAACACTGAATCAAGACCTATCAACAACTCTAATGTGAACTATGAGATAACAGATATTTATAGTATAATTCTGCATGTGCAGACACTGGATAAACCAAACGAGCATAGCCTCATGGTCGCCATCCCACCACACCATTAGGATTGGATTGGAAGGGTGACAGCCCCATCTGGCTGCCTCTTCACTGTGCATCACCTTAGGCCAGTAACTACTCTGACTTTTCTTTCCTTTATGAAATGATTCCATGGAATCACTTCCTGACACATTCACAGGGGTGAGACCCATCATGAAAATAGGAAATGATTGGCAAAGAGGAACAAAAAGAGACCAATGTCCTCAGAGTCCCCAGCTCAGGTATGGGTGAGGGAAGGAACCCTGGGGAAAGGAATGCTTCAAAACACTAGTTTCCCCAGGTTTGAGTCTTCCTGGGGTTGTTGGGTGGTGATGGAGATGGAAATGTCTTCTGTCTGAGGAGCGGGGAAATGTTGAAATTGCATTCTTCCAATGAAGCCAGGAAGATGATCTGGGTATAGAAAGATACGGTGAGATCCTTGAAGTCACCTGACTAATTCTCTTACATAGTCACTCTTAAAACATGGCATTTTGCTGCTTCAAAGCCTGCTGGAGAATTTACTTGTGTCTGATATGATATATTACATAACATTGAAAACTTAACTCTGCCATATTCTGTTCATTGGAATAAATCACAGATTTGTGGAAACATTTGCAATTTATAAAGAACTTTGTCCTGCCCTCTTGTTTGATACCTATAGAAATTGGCAGAGGAAATACCACCATCTCTTTTATTTTGGATAAAGAACCTGGACTTCTGGAAAGTTTAATGACATAGTCAAGATGTAGGCAGATCTAGAAAGTGCAGATTCAAGGTGAGAAGCAAGGGTCTTATCTCAGGAGTCTATGTGACAGGATAATAAATGTGTCCCTTTATGAAAAGACCAGTAACGATAAGTGCAATGTGTGCTTTGAGCTATATGAACAGAGTAGTATCAAAGAATTTGCAGAAAAGATAGTCTAGCTGAGGAGGATTTCACAGAAAAGGTGAGACATGAGTTAGACTCAAAAGAAAAAGATGGGGTGGGTGAAGAGATTGGCATCCAAGTGAAAAGAACAGGGTGAATAAATGGGAAAGTGGATAATTTCAAGTTTCCAGAGAGCCAGAGGAAGACTGCTGCTGGAGACAAGCTTCTATTGGAAAGAAGTGAAAAGTTGAAAATCCATTCAGAACTCCAAAAATTTATTTGGGAATGTAAAAACTGATGTCATTGGGCCTTTCAGTCCCATCAACCTTCCTAAAACCACATGCCTAAACACAGCCCACAGACCCCATCATGCCTGAGCTACCTTGGGAGCATCGGTAGAAACAACTGTGATGTAGTGGTCTCCTCCGTGATGACACTTAGACCCACAGCTCACCTGGAGAAGCAGCAGGGTAGAAAGGGCCACGCCAGTTGGCTCATGCTATTTTCCACATTCCTGGTAGGTGGTTTGGGTCTCTCTGAGCCACACAAAGTTGAAATTAAAAATACTGGGAAACACTAGTCTAGAAATCCTTGTCCAAAATTCTTACAGCCAGAGTGTTGCAGATTTTGGATTTTTAAAAATCTTTTGAAATACTTCTACATACGTAATGGGATATCTTAGAGATGGGACCTAAGACTACATATGAAATTTGTTTGATTTATGTACACTTTCTACACAAAACCTGACAGCAGTTGTCTATATTTTTGGTAGTTTTTGCATGAAATAAGCATGAAATAGGCAATGTTCTCCTTGTGAGATTATGCAGGCACTCACAAAGTTTTGGAAATGTAAAATTTTCACAATGAAATCCAAAATTTGAGACATGATCAGATGACAATGATCCCAAAGGTCTTTTCCAACTTTAATAACTTAGTTCCATAAGAAATAATAAGAAAATCGCCAGTGAGTTTCTGCTCCAGAAAGTGTTTGACTTGATGGAAAAAAATGCAGTGTCACCCAGGGTTTATCTAGCCAACCAGAAGTTGTTCTTAAGTGTCCAACCATGAGATCTGGATCTGGAATGTTTTCCAAAGGACCTTGTATTATACTCTTGGTGCCACCTTCACTATTGGGAAGCGGTGGAAACTTCAAAAGTTGTGGCCTAATGGGAGGTTTTGGATCACTGGAGCTGTGCCCTTGAAGAGGTTTGGTCATCTTCCTCTCTTTCCTTTCCTGGCCATGAAGTGAAAAGCTTTGGTCTGCCGTGTACTGCTACCACAATGTCCCAAGGCAAGAGTGCCAACCATTCACAGACTGAAACCCTTAATACTGTGAGACACAATAAACTTTCCCTCATTATAAGTTCATTTCCTTAGGTATTCATTAGAGCAATGGAAATCTGGAATTACTACTATTAATTCTCAGTAACTCTGTGAAACTCACCTCTGAGCACACATTGCTGAAAATAACCCCAAGAAGTCAAGATTCTTCCTGTGCTTTAACTTCCTAATCTTGTGGAAGATATCTCACTGGTAGGGACACCAGTGAAGAAGACTTTGGGACAGGTAGTTCTATTTCTTCTCTGTGATGTAATAGCAGCATCAGAAGGAGGACTGGAGGAGGGATTCTAAGATGACTAAAACCCAGCACACATAAGACAAAGGTACATTCTGGGCCTCTACCCATAATTTCCACCTTCACCCTACAAAAGGTCAGAGTAAACCCAACCCAGGCGTTCACATTGCCTGTGAAATGTGCGCTCCTTGGTAGCAGAGGAGAGAAAAGTGAAGAAAACCCAGGTTACAATGAGTTAAATAAATCAACATTATTTACAGAAATGTCTGGTGTTTTGACTAATTCCTGGCCTGCTTTGCAAAGATCATCAAGATGCTTTTTGGAGTTTTCTGTTCTCCATTAGCATTTTGTAAGCCAACAAGTCTCTGAGATTCAAATCCTGTGACCATCACATTAAGCTATAAAACATTGTTCTGCTGATGCAGTAATTGCCTGACATGGCTACCTGCTTCGCATTCGTGCTTAGTATGCAAATCTGTTCCAAGAATGCATTTGACAATCTCTTTTCTGTCCACAGACACTACCCCCTGACTGAAAATGTATTCTAAAAAATAACTTTCTATTATTCCGTTTTCATTTTGGCCTTTAAAACTAAAGCTTGCAAGTCCCGTGGTAGCTGAGAGCAACGACATATGCTTATAATTAGGATTACCATGAGAGAACTCCACCTCACTGAGAGAAGGAAAGGGGGCCGCCAAGGGGGAGCAGCAAAGCTCTCGGAAAACAGCAGATGAAGTGCGCCTCACAGGGCTGGCTGTTCCTAGGTAATGGGAGAGGCTCCACTGTGAGAAGCAATGCTGGTTTCACTTCAGACTAAAGAAATATTGCATGGGCAGAGGAAGAAATGCTGACAAACAAAATGGAACCTTAATGATCTGCTTTCCAAGGCAAGGTGATGGAGTCTCTCAAAGAGAGCTGGACCTTGACACCAGGTGGCCACTGGTTTCAGCTCCCCCTGGTCACAACCCATGCACAGCTTTGCTCTGGGGAGGGGAGGGACAATGGGCTCTCTTGTTTTTCTCCTGTTCTGATTCTTCCCGGATTTCTAGATTCCCAACATGAGTTTGCAATCAGAGTAATGAATCTTTGAATGCCAGCTCTGATTCTGCATAAATTGTGCGTTGGAGAATATCTACCTCACACATCAGTTCTGAAAATTAAATAAAACTGCATAAGAGAAGTTCTGGTGCCTACTGGTCACTCAATAAACAGGACTGTTTGTATGTTCCTGCTTGGTGGACTCCTTACTTTCTTGCATTTGCCTATTATTTAATGGCTCTGGGGACATATTAAGTTATTTTATTTATTTATTTATTTATTTATTCTACCATTACTTATTGAATATCCGTTATGTACTTTGGAGCCTAGCATAAAAGACAAACAAATACAGTCCCAATTGTTTGGTAAGGGAAACACAAATTAATAAGGTAAGACAATAAGTGGGATGAAAGAAGAGGAGTAGAGAAATATTGGAGAAATATTGAAAGGTGAAATTGTACTCAGACTTGGGGACCAGGAAAGGCTTACTGGAGGAGAAAGCCTCTGACTTACACCTGATTCATGAGTCTGATCAAAGCACATAGACAATGATATTGCACAGGAGAGAAAGTAAACATGTATCTTCAGATCATAGAAAGCCAAGGCTCACAGTGAAGGGCACAACAGAGTACTTACTGAATGAAATAAGTACTTACTGAATGCAGCAGCACAGGACCTGAGGACAATGACCAACACACATGGTGAACTAACAAGCAAGCAGCAGAGGGTGAGGACTTTCCCAAGGCTGTGTTTCTACAAAGCTCTTCCGGAAATTGCCTTCTTCCCTCCCCCTCACTCTCTGTTGTTCTTCTCATGAACCTTGCAGGACCTTGTAACTTTGTGTAGGTTATTTCATTGTCTACATTTCCTTGGCTACAGTAAAAGGACCCACTACTACCTTATTTGGAAAAATATAAAAGAAGTAGTCATCTAACCCAAAAGGACACTCATAGACTGAAAGTCAAGGGATGGAAAACAATACTTCATGCAACAGGAAACCAAAAAAAAGCAGGAGTGGCAATCTTGTTTGCAGACAATGTGAATTTCAAACCAAGAATGATCCAAAGAGATAAAGAAGGTCACTACATACTAGTTAGGGGAAAACTTCAAGAGGAAGAGATAACAATCTTAAAAATATATGCACCAAATTCCAGAGCACCCAGCTATATAAAGCAAATACTAACAGAAATGAAAAATCAAATAAGCAATAATACAATTATAACAGGAGACTTTAATACACCATTGACCCAAAAGGACAGATCAACTAGACAGAAAATCAGCAAAGACATAACAGAACAGAATCACACCTGTGAACAAATGAACTTGATAGATGTATACAGTGTTCCATCCAACAACATCAGAATACACCTTCTTCTCAGCAGTACATGAGACATTCTCTAAAATAGACCATATACTAGCCCACAGAACATATTTAACTAAATGCAAAAGAATTGAAATTATCCCATGCATGTTATCAGATCATAGTGCTGTGAAACTAGAAATTAATGATAAAAGAAATTGCAAAAAACCTACAAATACATGGAAACTGAATAATACACTCTTGAGCAATCAGTGGGTCACAGAGGAA
>PVJX010000090.1:0-156537 GCA_004027295.1 Dolichotis patagonum
TGTTGGTAGTGTTTTCTATCTTGGCCATTCTTTCTGGAGTGAGATGGAATCTCAGTGTGGTTTTAATTTGCATTTCTCTCATGACTAATGATGATGAACATTTTTTCATGTATTTATTTGCCATTCGTATTTCTTCATCTGAAAACTGTGTATTCATTTCAGATGCCCATTTTTGGATTGGGTCTTTGAATTTCAAGGGCCTGATTTTTTTTTAATTCTTTATAAGTTCTAGACAGAAGTCCTTTGTCTGAGGCGCTGTAAGATAGCCCGTATAGTTCTAATTTTGATAATCTAGGGTCAGATCTCTGTCTCTCCTCTTATGAGCTGCATGAATTTGGGTGAGTTACTTACTTTCTATGTCTCCATTACTTAATCTAGATAAGGAAAGTATCAAGTGTATACACTTTATAGAAGTTTGTAAGTGACAAAATGCACAGAAAACTGTTAACTGCTATATCTCTGCCATATATTGAACCCATAATGAGTTCAAAATTCCTATTTTCATGGGCTAGCTAATCTTTTCTAAAACTAATTATGGCTTTTGTTATCTTTAGTAACAGTTATATGTACAACTAATTTTAAAATATATGTTGGCTGTGCCAAGATTTGTTACATTTTTAATTATCTCTAATTATCACTCACATGTATTCTATGAAATTTTCTTGCTCTAACACTTCCCATCCCACCTCCTCTATCATGTTCCTAGCTTGACCTGAAATGTAAGACATTGTCTCATTGTCTTATAATTCAGGAGGTGCTCATTGACTGTGTCAACACAGGGTACAGGAATGGGTGAAAAAAAAGTGTACTTTCTTGTAAATCTCAGTTTTTAATATCACCTTCTGAGAAAAGATATTGAAATGGATAGAATTTGCAGCTGTTTACAAAAAACATCTATGCAACCATTAAATTGTGACACATTATATTGTAAATTTCAACTTCTGCAGTTATCTTAGCAGTAGGGAAGCATGAGCATTAGGGAAACAGTGTGGCATATGCCAAAGAACACTGTTACTCTATACCTAGCTCTGTACTCTTCAGTAAATTATTTAAACTTTCTGTCCCCATTTCTTATCTGAAAACTGAAGAAAGAATTATACCTATTATTTTAGGTACATTTATTAGACTTTTAAAGATTAAATAGTATTAACATTTGTAAGCATTGATAATGGAATGTGACATTTAGTAGGCATTAGTACATGTTGTTGGTTTATCTTATGAAGAGACTGAGAACTCACTGAAATAAATTGAGTTGATGTTTGCAACCTCTCGTTCCCTGGCTTGCCAGCCTTCCATCCCCACAGTGATAACAGGAATAAGGAGAAACGATACAAATTCCAACTATAAAGCAAAGGAGAAGGATACAAAAGTGAGATGGGGTCAAGAATTAGAACCCTATGAAATGGCATGAAATATAAATTTATTTCAACTTATTGTCAAGGTTTATGTGAGAAACAAATCAAGATGTGCCCAAATGTCCCTCACTAAATACAAAAATGCACATGCATAACCAAAGACAGATATTGGCACATGCCTGCAGGCAATGTATAAGTCAAATCTGTACCACTGGTACCTGGGGAACTTTACAAGAGTAAACCTCTTTATTATATCTTTCCTGTCTCTTTATTAGATCCACTCAGCAGAGTATGTTTACAACCAAAAAATGTAACTGACTCATTGAGCACCTACATCAATGCTAATTATATCAGGGTAAGTAAATAAATACAAATTTCTTTCTAGTGAATATGTTGACTTTGGGAATTGTTGATTTTATTTTATCTTTTCCCTTAGAGTAGATTAAGTTTGATTTAACTTTATTACTAGCAAGTTCAATTTGTTTGTTAAAAGTTCTCCATCACTATGGATCTCTGATAATGATCTTTAGATAGGCACTGGTGGGGACTGAGCATTACAATCCTCAAGTCAAATACCAGGCTGGACCTTCTGGAAAAACACCCATGTGTAACATAGTGCTAGAATCAATGAAACTGCCACAGTCTTTGTTTCTTCTAGTTTAAGACAGCTCTTTGGTTTTGAAGATCTTTCACCTAATTTATCACTCTAAGTTATGTACTTAAAAGTCAACAATTTCATCTGTTTACTACAACCAGGGCTACAGCGGCAAGGAGAAAGCATTCATTGCCACCCAGGGCCCCATGATCAACACCGTGAATGACTTCTGGCAAATGGTTTGGCAAGAAGACAGCCCTGTCATTGTTATGATCACAAAACTCAAAGAAAAAAATGAGGTATGATCTTTAGCAAAGCTCAGAAAGTTATACATGTTCTACTGCTACTGAAGAGATTTTGTGTAAGTAAAATCATCGTGAACTTTAAAGAATTTGTTTAAAGTGGAAATCTTGAGACATTTAATAGCTAGTTCCTTGATACTTCCAACAAATGGTAGCTGGTATTATTCTATGCATGGCAACTTTCCTTCAGACAAGTCAATATAATTGGCATACACGTTTATCATTTGTATTCAAGTATCCCAGTAAGGAGGTGAGGGGCCATGAATTACAAATAATTGTGTAAGAATTATAAATATTACCTTAATTTGTAAGCAGGAAAACAAAAAATTATACATATCCAAGTTGTACCTGAATGAAACGCATGAAATAACAAGTACATTTTAGCTGTTGGAAATACATTAATAAAACATACCCAAATCCTTGGCATGATAGATTTTAATTTCCTAAGGGGGAACAAAAGACAAAAATGATAAACATAATAACTTCATAAATAAATGTAATATATTAGAAAAAATAAGTGCTATTTTTGAAAACCAGAATGGGATAAGGGGATGGATATACTAAGAAGTAGCAAGGGATAGGTGGAAAGGGCAAACCACAGTGTGAAATGCGTGGGTAAGGTGAACATCCTTTAAAAAGTGAGACTGAAAGAAAGATTTGAAGGAAGTGACAAAACAAAGCAACTTTCTCCTCTTTATAATAAGAAATGCGAAAAAAGGGATAAAAATAGATTCTATTTCTATACTTTCTAATCATTTAGTTTGCACTGTAATTTATTCTACATTTTGTATTATAAAATAAAATTGAGAGACTTAAGAGTATTCATATGGGTGCTTCTTATATTTTAGGGTATCTAATGGGATAATTTACCACTTGATTTTGATCAACATTTTATTTGCTCGTTTTCTTGCCAAAATCACTATACCAAGGCTTCACCATGACAGTAACAGTTTAGGAAAACTGAGATTTTGCTGAAGTTCTTTTGGTGAGCTATAACTCTTGATTGTAGTATAACCCTGCTACTAACTGAGACAATCTAGGCTCACAAAACAATAACTTATGAGTTTTTTTAAAGTTTGATATTTTCTTTGGTTTCTGTTGTAATAGATAAAGCCTTTTTCCTAAAATTCATATTCTGGGAAAAAAAGTATGTTTTTGGCTAATATATGAGGTTATATACCAAACTAACTAGGTGTATAATTTACCAAAGAACAAATTTTTATAAGCCTGATATAAAAGCGAGAGGTATCATAATAATTATAACCCATAATATTCTCACCTGTTTTACACACAACATCAACCTGACAACATATGGTTCCCGCAGAGTTGTTCAAAATACATGAGAGGTTAGCTTTGTAACAGAAAAATACTCTTAAGTTTTAAAAGGTGTATTCACTCTTCGTGTACTTTCATGTAGGCATGTTTATAATAGTCACATAATATAGTTGATTATGTAACCTACAAAACCAGTGACACTGGGTAAAATATGAAATAGCATGTATCACAAAGTTTGGAGAAACTAAAGAAAAGTCTAATAGTCAAAAATTTAATAAAAAGGTATAAAATCAGACTACTAAGGGTTCCTGGTGTTTTAATTGCATATAAAAACTGAGACAAATCTCAAGATAGCAGGAGTCAAGAGTTGGAACTGAAACCTTACGTAAAAATGAGCACATATAAAAGATATGGATTGAGTGAAAACTAAAAGACAAAAATAAATCTCTCTACCAAAAAAGACTACAACAGAAAATTAATTTATTTAAATATAGACTTTTGGTCTGTATCTATTTAAATATAGCTCTCTTGAATATTCAAAACTGAGAAACCTCAGAATATTAAAACCAGATTTGCCAAGTGAAGTAATTAATATCAAAAGTAATAACAGCTTGATAATACTTTGTGCAGTTTACAGAAACAAAGGAAAAAACTTCTTAGATGCATAATATACTCCCCACATATGCCTGACAGAATTCCCCCTCCAAAATCTCAAATATAAGTTCACAAATCAAATTATGAGTCACATAAGTAACTAAAACATTAAAAGGAAAAACTCAGAAGAAGCAACCAGTACTAGAGAGATCTACAAGAAAAAAATACTTAAAATTACATAAGTTTTTGAAAAGAATTTACAACACAAATACAAAATAAAATAGATGACAAAAAACAAGTTGCTATAAAAAAGACTAAGATATACAATCAAAACAAAAAGTATCAGAAATAAATGTTTTATATACATTAAAATTAAAATAAATCTTATTTTTATAAGACTGGACACAGATGAATAAATAATTAGTAAATTAGAAAATGTAATTAAAGAAATGACCTAAAAAATAAAGTCATCAAAAGTATAAGAATTGAAGAGACATAGGGGATATTGAAATGCCCAAAACACGGGCTGGGGATTTAGCTCAGTGGCTTAAGCACCTGCCTGGCAAGCGAGGCAGTTCGATCCCCGGTACCAAAAAAAAAAAAAAAAAAAGTCCAAAACACTGGTGTTTCAGAAGAGAAAAAATAAAATGAGAAGAAACAAATAATATTTGAAGAAACAATTGCTATAATTGCTATAGGTTTTCCAAGTATTATGTAACACTTGAGCTTCGGCTTTGCAAAGCACAATAAGTATTAGTTTGGATAAGTAAAAAATAACACACAGGTAGACACATCTGTGGAAATGAACACATCAAAGAAACAATATTAACAACCAGAATCACTATAGACAATAGCAAGTGTCCATAGAGGCCCCAAAACAGTAGGATAGTACTCACAAATGATTAAATCAACCACCCAAGATGCAGCAAATCCCTTATATAGGAATGAGAGAAAGAAAATCTTTTCAGACAAACAAAAAATGAAAGAATCCAGAAGCAGTAGCATCTTACCAAAATAACTACAAGAGTATTGCATGAAGATTTGATCCAGCAAAAAAGGACTCAAAAGTAAAAACCAAGAAAGTAAAAATGAAGATAGAACGAAAATGATGAACAATAAGAGAACAGGAGGAAATGTAAAATATTTTTGCATTAGTCACGAAAATGTCAGAAGTTTGACTAAGTTTAGACGTTAGCTAAACAAGAGGATTTGACATGGCTAAATAGAAGAGGATCCACATTGGAGTCACTCAGAGAAAATCAACTAAAAACACAGGTAGTTGGATGAAAAGGAGGGACATACACCCTGACGACAAAAATCAATCTGAAATAAGAGACTTATTGATCAAACAAAACATACGTAGTGTAATCCCAAATAGTGAGTACTGTAATCCAAGTATTGTAATCCCTTTTTTAGTCTTCCTCAGGATCCAAAAAGTTATATTTGTAATCCCATTGAGATGTTATTGGAATTCCAGCAAGTTAATTTCATTCTGTCACCTCCAATGCAACTCACAGCAACAGTAAATCCACCAAGACATATTCAAATTTAAGGGCAGCCAAGGAGTCTTAAACTCAATCCCTGTGAGGATATGTGGACAAAGTCCCTTATCCTAGGCCTCTCCTAGAATTTATTATCTTGTGAAGAAGGGGGCGGCTCAAGCATGAGTGACAGTGAGAATGGCAGGGGACTATGTGAGTAACTTGAGCTGGCTGGCCAGGTAGGGAAAAAAGCATCTTTGCAAAATGCAGGGACAATGACGTGCAGAAAGGATCAATCTACATAATTCAAGTAAGGTAGCAATTGAATTGTTGTTGGAGGCCATTGCTTTAGTTTCTGATATGTAAACCTTTGTGCCCTGGGGACTCATAGCCTCTTTATTTTGAGGCTTATACCCAGGTGACATTCCTGGAGCTGACTGGCTCTGTCACCCCACTATGCTCACGCACATCTTTTACAGAGAGCACTCTGCAGAGGAAACAGAAGACTGTCTGATGGCTTTAGATATTGCATACTAGTACCCTGGCTGGCCTTATTTGCAATGCTTAGAGTCAATTGAAGAGAGAAGGAAACACCATAGTCAGCTCTGTACATATCAGTATATAAAAATAAACCTCGATATAATCAATGTTGCAGCAATTGTTCTACATTCAAGGGGAGTCACTCAAATTGTATCCCATACATACACACAGCTGCCTGCAGGACCTCCACCTGCAAGTGGAGCCAGAGCCACCATTCTGTGAAGTTCCCAAAAAGCTGGTGGACTGTGATAGCATGGAAAACTGAAGCTGCACAGGACAGATTTGGAATGTAAGGCACACAGCTGCCTGCAGGACCTCCACCTGCAAGTGGAGCCAGAGCCACCATTCTGTGAAGTTCCCAAAAAGCTGGTGGACTGTGATAGCATGGAAAACTGAAGCTGCACAGGACAGATTTGGAATGTAAGGCCCTTCAGCTCTTTTGTCTTCTTCCAAACAGAGACTTTGCAGCCTGGCAGAAAATTTTGCTAGCATGCATGGAGGCAAATAACCAAGAAGCTGTTCCTTCCCTGATAGATCGCCAGTGTTTTGTCTTGTTTTGCTCTGCTTTTTGTCATGCACCGTAGAGGTTAACTGGAACCTCTACTAACAGCAAGATTGGGAACCACAGTGCCAATTGTGAAGGTAGTGAGTGGAGCAGCACCACATCTTCTACTCTGCACCCAGAAGCCTGAGAGAGGAGAGGGACAAGGGACTTAAGCAGCCTTGGGCTACAGAAGGATGACTAGTTCAATATCACCCCACTCACCATCCACCCACACTTCCACCCCCCTCCAAGGCACAAGAGAGAGTAAAGAAGTGAGACAAAGCATTTGGCTGTCTCCACAGAGGTGGCAGGGCAGCTAGTCTGCCAACAGCACTCCGCTTCCAGCTGGGAGAGAAGATAGAGACTTACCAATGGAGAGGAACATAGAAGGGACCAGGAGGGACCATCTGTGCACAGGACTGACAGCAGCCTCAGGCTCTCTTTGAGGGTGCCACAGCAGCTAGGAGAGATGCAGAGGTAAACAGGGCAAGGAGACATGGATGGACTAGCTAGGGACATCAAGGGAGTTGCTGGTTGAAGACTCTGACCTCAGCTCCACAAATCCAGAGGCCAAAGTCAGCCCCACAACCATGACTCATCTTACTGCAGACTTAGTGGGGTTACCCAGCACAGATTTGGGATTAGAGCTGGACACTATCTCACAACTGTGGATGCCATAGATATTTTATAGGGTTTTTTTTTTCTATTTCTCTCTTCTTCTTCTTCTTCTTCTTCTTCTTCTTCTTCTTCTTCTTCTTCTTCTTCTTCTTCTTCTTTGTCCTCCTCCTCCTCTTCCTCCTCTTCCTCCTCCTCCTCTTCTTCTTCTTCTTCTTCTTCTTCTTCTTCTTCTTCTTCTTCTTCCTCTTCTTCTTTTTCTTCTTTCTTCTTCTTCTTTCTTCTTCTTCTTTCTTTTGATGTTTAGGTTTTTACTTTTATTGCTTGTTTATTTCATTTGACTTTTTTGTCTGTCTTACCTCAGCTATCTTCCTTGATTTTTTTGATACTTTCATGTGAGTCCACACTGTCTCTAGTCTTTCTGGTTTGCTTCAATATCCCCTTGTTTTCACCTTTATTATTTCTCTACTTTCTTCTCTAGTCTCCCAAACTTTGAGCGATCTGTCTTTGTCTTTCAGCCTTGCTTCTACTATGTATCTTTTCATTTGCCTCTCTATTTTTTCTCTGTCCCTCTTAACCCCTCACCCCCAAGAGTGAAATCACTCTACTCAGGGAAAACTCACTGCATACAGGGTCCTTGTCTATGTTGGATTTAGTTATAACTGTAGATATTGTTCCTATTGTTAAAGGAACCAAATTAATGATTGCCAGTTTGTCAGTTTCTAGACTGGGCTTGATGTTATTGTTGTTACTAAGTGTACTACTTTACCAGGGTATCATACATTTTATAATCAGTTGGTATCCCTTGCATGACAGCACTGTGATTGTCTGGGTCATAATCATCACCATAGTACAG
Organism: Dolichotis patagonum; assembly: GCA_004027295.1. Lineage (NCBI taxonomy): Eukaryota > Metazoa > Chordata > Mammalia > Rodentia > Caviidae > Dolichotis > Dolichotis patagonum. The sequence continues at coordinate 8,158 of PVJX010000090.1, forward strand.
TGCCAAAGGACTGATTGCTGGACCAAATAGCAACTTCTCATCCCTAAGAAATTTGTACGGTCAGATCTTGGGACAGACAGAAAGGCCAAGAGCCAGCTACACCTATAAGACATATCTGAGGAATAGATGTTTCCTAGCTAAACCTCAATGCTAGGGATAAAGCTACCTACCATAAATAATATACCAATATCGACACAGAAAACTAAAATTTAAAAAATAAAAAATCACAAGATGCAGAAACAAAATGCAACCCCAGTCTCCCAGCTCAAAGAGAAAAATCCATGGTATGAGATTGAGGAAATCAGAAGCCATTCACCTGAATTTTCTGAAGTGGTATCAGCAGAAATTAAAACAAAAAACAGATGAATGAAGCCATAGAGTAAATCAGATCAGTAATAGTCTTTTGGGTTAAAAACAGAGAGAGAGAGATGACAATCAATGACAATCATAATGAAGGACTTGCTCAGTGAATCTACAGTAGACCAAATTAATAGATAAAAATTAATTAAGACAATACACATAAAAATTAATAGAAGATAAAAATTAATAGAAGAACTTAGAAAAATGATGGAAACTATGAATACCCTACATAGGAAACAGAATTCATGAAACATATTTAAACAGATATTCAAGAGATTAAACATTCTGTTGAATGTATATGCAATAAAATGAACCACATCAGACTGAGGAAACAAGATTGCAGTTCACAATCAAAAAAAGAAAGACTTCTATAAAGGAGCAAAAGATGATGAAAAATCAATTCAAAATTTGCAGTTTGATACAAAGAAGGACAACATAAGATTGATAAGCTCAATGATAAAGCAAGAGCCAGTGCAAACATAAAAATATGTTCAGAGAAGTAATGTCAGAAAACTTCCCAAGCACAGAAAAAGAATTTTATATACAGATAAGTAATGAAAAGTAAGGCATGTAGAACTCCAATTAGGTGTGATCAAAATAAAAAATCTACACCATGTAAAGGTTCCAGAAATTCAACACAAGTATAGAATGATAAAAGCTGTTAAAGAGAAGAAACAAATCATCTATAAAGGAAAGACCATCAGAATCACAGCAGACTTTTCAACACAAACCTTCAAGTCAAGGAGAGTTTGAAGTGAAGCATTTAAGTCCTAAAAAAAAAAAAAACTACCAACCTAGATTGATGTACCCTGCAAAACTATCCTTCAAAATCAATGGAGAAATAAGCTACTTCCATGACAAAGAACTGAAGAAAGTCAAGACCACAAAACCAACTCTGAAAGATATTTTAGAAAGCAACAACAAACTACAATTCCAAGAACACCAATAGAAAGAAAAATAACTAAATAGAAGTAAACACAGGGTTCCAACATCAGGAAAATAGCATGACAAGGATAAGCCAATACATATCATTTATAACTTTCAATATAAATGATCTCAATTCACCCAGAAAAAGAAATCAGTCTGGCAGAAACTTGATTAAGAAACAAGACCCAACAATATGCTGCATACAAGAAACACATTTAACTCAAAAACAAGTTCACAGACTGAAAGTCAAGGATGCAAAACAATGTTTCACGTGAAGGAAGCTGACAAAAAGTTGGGGTAGCTATTGTATTTGCAAACAAATTGAACTTCAAGCCAAGCCTGATCAAGACAAGCAAAGAAGGTCACTACATACCTGTAATGGGAAAAAAATGCAAGAGATAATAATCATAAATATAAAATCACCAAATACTGGCACATCCAACTATAGAGAACAAATATTACCAGACATTAAAAATCAAATAAGCACTAACACAATTTCAGTGAAGACCTCAGTACCTCACTGTTACAAGAGAAAGATTAACAAGATAGATCAACAAGAGATAAAATCAACAAAGAAATAGTAAAACTGAATAAAATTTTTGAATAAATGGTCTTATAGGTGTCTGTAGAATGTGCACTCCACAGCATCAGCATACACATTCTTCTAAGCTGCACATGTAATGTTGTACCAAAATAATGTACAAGCCCATAGAATGTGCTTAAGTAAATGCAAAGGACTTGAAATTGGCCTATGATATTATCAAACCACAGTGCAATGAATTGGAAATCAATGGCAAAAATACCCACAAAAACTACCTGAACACACATGCAAATTAATTAACAGCCTTCTGAACAACCAATGGATCACAAATAAAACTAAAGAAGAAATTAGAAAGATTTTACAATTAAATGATAAAGCCAATACAGCATACCAGAATTTATGGGACACAATGAAAGTACTGCTATGAGAGAAATTTATAGCCATAAATTCTCACATCAGGAAAATAGAGTGAGCTCAAATAAGCGGCCTGTTGAACCTCAAGCTTCCAGAAAAATAAGAGCAATTCAAGTTCAAAGCTTGTACAAGGAAGGAAATTATGAAGATGACAGCAGAAATCAAAACAGTGGAGACTAAGAAAACAATACAAAAATAAAGGAATTGAAGAGTCGGTTCTTTGAAAAATTAAGTTAAATTGGCAAGCCCCTAGCCAACCTTATCAAAAAAAGGAAAGAAAAGATTCAAATTCATGCAATTAAGAATGAAAACCATACAGATCCTGGAGAAATCCAGGAAATAATCAATACTTCCTTCAAAAACATGTACTCAAGTAAGGTGGAAAACACAGAAGAAATGGAGAGAGTCCTAGATACGTATGAATCACCAAAGCTGAATCAAGAAGATATAAAAATTCTAGCTGGGTATGGTAGCACATGCCTGTAATCTTAGTACTTGGGAGGCTAAGGCAGGAGGCAATTGTGAGTTTGAGGTTAGTTTGGGCTACATAGTGAGTTTGAGACCAGCCTGGAACACCTAGCAAAACCCTGTCTCAAAACACCAAAAAAAAAGAAGTAGAAGAAGAAAAAGGAGGAAGAGGAGGAGAGGAAAGAGGAGGAGGAGTGTGGGGAGGTGGAGAGGAGGATGAGGGGGAGGAGGAGATGAAAGAGGGGAAGGAGGAGGAGAGTGAGGAGGGGTGATGAGAATGAAGGGGGAAGAGAAGAAAAAGAAAATAAAAATTCTATATGGCCCAATATTAGTCAATGAAACTAAGCATGCAATTAAAAACCTACCAATAAAGAAAAGCCCAGGTCCTAATGGATTCACTGTTGAATTCGACAAGAAATTTAGAGATCTAATGCCACTATTCTTCAAACTCCTTGATGAAATTTAAAGGTAAGCAATATTCCCAAAGTCATTCTTGGAAGCAAGCATTACCCTGGTATCAATATTAGAGAAAGATTCAACCAATAAAGAGAACTAAAGTCCAGTCTTCCTGATGGATATAGACCCAAAATCCTCAATAAGACAGTGTCAAGCAGAATCCAGAAAAATCTCTCAATTACATAAAATGACCAAGTAGGATTAATCCCAAGAATGCAGGGATTGTTCAACATACACAAGTCAATAAATGAAATAGACAATATGAACAACGTCAAGAACAGAATAATTGCATGATAATCTCAGCAGACACACACACAAAAAAAAACATTTAGCAAAGTCTAACACCCATTCATGATAAAAACCCTACAGAAAATTGGGATAGATGGTCTTAATCTCAATCTGATACAAGCCATCTATGCAAACCAACAACCACGATCATACTAAATGCTCAAAAACTGACACTTTTCACTCTAAAATTGGAAATAAGCCAAGGATGTCTACTATCACCACTCTTACTGTTCTGGGAACATTCGCCAGAGCCATTAGACAAGATAAAGAAATAAAAAGAATAAGAATAGGAAAGAAGAACTTAAATTATCATTATTTGCAGATGACATACTACACACAAAAAAAAAAACAAAAAAAATCAAAAAACTTCTAGATTTAATAACCAAATTCAGTCATGTGATTGGATATAAAGTCAACACTCAAAAATTAATAGCCTTCCTGTATACAAATAAACTTACTGAGAGAAAATTAATCAAACCATACTTTTCATAATAGCATTGAAAAAACTAAAACAGGAATCAATCTAACAAAGGAAGTAAAATATTTTTACGTTGAAAACTACAGTACTCTGGAAAAGAATATCAAAGAGGAGATCAGAAAATGGAAAGATATTTTGTGCTCTTAGGTAGGAAGAACCAACATAGTGAAAATAACCATACTTTCAAAATAGTTATACAGAGTTAGTGAAATCCCAGTCAAAATACCATTACCACACCTCTCAGAATTAGAGAAAACAATCCTAAAATTTATTTGGAACCAAAAGAGACCTAAAATAGCAAAAATAATTCTGGGTGACAAAGGCAAGGCAGAGAGCATCACAATCTTTGACTTGAAATTACCATGATAAAACAAGATGGTACTGGCAGACAGAGACAGAAACAGAGAGACAGAGAGACCTGGGGAGCAATGAAATGGATTGGACAATGCAGAAACACACTCAGCCACCTTATCTTCAACAATAGGACCAAATGCCTACACTGAAAGAAAGATAACCTCTTTAATAACTGATGCTAGAAAAACTAGCTTTCCACGTGCCAAATACGAAAACTAGACCTAAGTCTCCCAGCATGTACTAAACTAAAATCAAAATGGATCAAAGATCTAAATATTAAAACAGAAACACTTAATCTGCTGCAAGAGAAGATAGGTAGAACTCTTGAAGACATAAGGAGAGTCAAAAACTTTATGAACAAAACCCAGATCTCATAGAAAATATTACAAAGAATCAACAACTGGGTTCTCATCCTATTAAAAAGGTTTGCACAACAATAGAAATCATCAAAAAAATGAAGAGGCAACCTACAAAGTGGGGGGAAAAATTGCCAACTATTCCTTAGACAGACTAACATGTAGGATATATAAGAACTCAAAAAAATATTCAACCAAATCTAAAGACTCAGTCAAAAAATGGGCATCTGAAATTAATATGCACTACTCAAATGAAGAAGTACATATGGCAAATAAATATAAGAAAAATATTCAACATCACTGGTCATGTGAGAGATGCAAATTAAAATGATATTGAGATTCTATTCCGTTTCAGAAAGAATGGCTATTAGCCAGAAATCAACCAATAACAAATGCAGGCTGGAATGGGGGGGGGGGCTCTTCTCCACTGTTGGTTGATACGTAGGCTGGTGCAATCCCTGTGGAAATCTTTAAAGCACTAAAACTTATGGTTCCATTCGACCCAGCTATTTTCCTCCTTCTTGTCTTCCTGAAAGAATTAAAAATATTATACCACAATGATATGTGCATGCCCATGTTTATAGTAATAGCTAAATCTTGGAAACAGACCAAATGCCCATCAACCAATGGATGGATAAAGAAGATGTGAGGTTTTTTTATATATATAATAGAGTACTATTCGACCAGAAAGAAGAATAAAATTGAGACATTTCTAGGTAAGACAATATTTTAAGTGAAATAAATCAGATACACATATATAAATACCACATTGTTTCTCTGTGTGAGAAATTGAAACTGTAAATAAGAACCAAAATGTAATAATATGTATTGTAAAATAGGAAAAAAATGTTCAAATGGAAAAGGAAACTAGGGAGAGGGGAAAGGGAAAAGAAGGAAAGGAAAATAAAAGAAAAAAGAAAAGAAGAGAAAATTGGAAATAAAACTTTTTTAAATAAGGAGAGAAAGGGTAGTTAAAGGGAGAAGAAGAGAACAAAAAACAAGAACCAAGATATGTCATATACAGATTTAAATTCCCTATGTGAATGTGATATATATATATATATATATATAAAATGTAGCAAACTTAATTGATTTTTAAAATTTTTAAGATTAGATACTAACAGAATAGAATAGGATGCATAATTTCTAATCTGGCAAAAAGGCAAAAGAACAGAAATGTTTAATAAATTAAAAGAAAAAAAACAGAAAAAAAGGATTAAAAAAACAAGATAATTTTTTACCAAATTGAAAGATAGAAATAAATCAAAATAGATTGATAATCATTATAAATAGAAATGAGTAATTTGATAATTAAATACCACAGATTAAAAAATTGATTAAATAAATTTTGTTATATGTGTTCTAAAGGAAGATGCAGAAATGTTAAACAAAAAAGACACTGAACTAATTCTAAACAAACAGTGTGTTTAACAAATAAAACTGACTTTCAGTCAAAACAATCATTAATAGAGAGGTAACTGGAGATAAAGACAATCACATATAACACTCAAACATATAACTGATGAATAAGTTACAATGCTAAACTTGTAAGTGTATGACATAATACCTAAAGTGTTAATACAAAAATTAAAGAATTGATAAACTACCATAAATCATAAAGAAAACAAAGCAAAAAATACACTAAATTTATATAAGCAAATTTTTTAAATTAATGGAGATATTGAAAAATTTAAATAACCTTCGCATAATTACCAAAATGTTCGTTACCTACAATTCAGTCATAATAAAGACACTATATACTGATAAAGATACTGGTAAAAGAATTTCTCTCAGTCTAAAAATGGGTGTCTGAGATGAATACACACTTCCTAGGTGGGGAAATACAAAGGGCAAGTAAATATTCAAGAAATGCAAATTAAAACAACACTGAGATTCCATCTCACCCCAGAATGAATGGCTATCATCAAAAAATAATTCAGTAACAAATTCTGGTGGGGCTGTGAAGAAAAAGGAATCTTCTCCACTGTTGGTCGGAGTGTAGATTGGTACAAATATTATGGAAATCAATGTGGAGATTCCTCAAAAAACTAGGATTAGAGGTCCATTTGACCCATCTATTCCACTTCTGGGTATCTTCCCAGATAAATTAAAAACATCGTACCACAGCAGTGTATTTGCACCCATGTTTATAGCAGCACAATTTTAATAGTTAAATCTTAGAAACAACACAAACGCCCATCAAGTGAGGAGTGGATAAAAAGGATGTGCTATTTTCATACAATGGAATGCTACTCACCTATAAAGAAAAATAAACTCAAGGCTTTTATAGGTAAATGGATACAGAGACCATACTTATAAGTGAAATAAATCAGACTTGTGTGTGTAAACATCATATCATCTCTCCAGTATAAGAAACTGAGTCAGTAAGATCCAAAATGTACAGTAAATATTGTGATAGGGATAGCAGTTGCTCAAAAGAAAAGAACAACTGGGATGGGGCAAAGGAGAAAACAAGGAAGGGGGGGAATATATATATATATATATACATGAGGTAGCTAAGGTAATTGTACTATACATTCTATTAGTTCATTGAAAGGAATAGTTAGTGCTTATATTGTTTGATCAATTTTTCATTCTTATATCTGGTAATCTAAGCAACTATTTTGAAGACAATGATATGCAATATAATAACCATTATTAATTTCCTATCATCTTGCTTTAAATTCTTAATCATTTTTATTTTTTATTCCCTTTAAAATAACAAAATAAACAAACAAAGTTAGAATATCCATTAAAATAATCCCACACTGAAAGGTAGTTGAGTTTTTGTTTTTCTCTTTGGTTGTGAAATTCAAAATTGGAATAGTATTGGTTTTTAGCATTTTGAGCCTCTTATCTTTTTTAATGTCTGAGGCACATCCTCTGGAGATATCAAGGCCAAACATGCTATATTTCTACTCTGTGTATTCTGCTACTTGGTTTTTGTACATGTGTGTGTGTGAAGACAGATATAATCCAAAATATTGCAAGAAATATTTTTGACTGTTTAAAAATTGTTTCATTACTCTTCAAGTTAAAGTAAAAATTCCTTTCTGTCCAGATTCTTCAAAGATACAAATAAAATACTGTAGAGGAAACTTTGATGTTTTACAGATCAAATGATACTAAGAAGTCTGGCTCAAAAAGAATACACAGCAGACTCCACACTACCAGGAAAGTTCTGTTTACCGAAAATGTGCCAACTTTCAATTGTGTTAAGCATCATTGTTTGGAGTAGACAAAAATCATTTCCTCCAAAGAATGTGGAGGTGGAGTTATCTTTAGAAGTTCCCACGCTTTATATTTTTATGATCTTTTCTACTTTATAATAAATAAATAAAGGACTAATTGCCATCTTTTATTTAATAATCACAATACTCTCAGTTACATTGTATAAAATGAAAATAAGCATAATATAAAAGACAGAACTGAAAAATTAGTTCTGATAATAAAAAAAGTAAGTTGCTGGCAGGTTTAAATTCCTTTATTTAGGTAAATCTCTACAAAGAGGCAATTCCTTTTGAAATAAAAAAAATTGAAAACAGTTTTTGGATTTTCTTAAATATGAATTATTCCATTCTTTGAAGAGATGGGGGCTGGGATATAGCTCAGTGGTATAAGTGCCTGCCTGGCAAGTGTAAGGCCATGAGTTTGGTCCCTAATACCAACAAAAAAAACACAGAAAGAAAAGATGTAGATGTAGTGGCCAAAACCTATAAAGCTGAAACTAGGTCAATCCAAAAGTAACAAGTAGTGTTTGCATATGTCTAGGGAATCAAAGTGCTCAGACTACCTGTGGGCCTTTCTGGTTGCATCTCTCTTCCTTTCTAGGAATGAAATAAAGTTAATACAAGTAGTGACCATATATGTGCTAAGCACAATAATGTAATGATTCAGTTAAAATTCACACTAAGTCTGCAAAATAGGTTTTACTGTCTCCTATACAGTATTACCAATGAGAAAACTAAAACCAAGAGTTTAAGTCATTTTATTTAATCCTCAAAGTTAGTGGATGTTGACATTCAAATTTTAATCTGGCTTTGATTGATTTCAAATCATTTGATTGATTTTAATCATTGCCTCATCACAATATCAGACCCAGTGAGGAAGCAAGGCACTAGAAGGCCAGCAGCCCACTGTTGGTCTCTGAGAGCAATGACATAGCAAATTCATGTTTCACAAAGTCAATGAATTACTCGGTGATGTGGCTAACACAACGCTTCCCAAGTATTTAACATACATGTACTCTTCCTCTGCTTTCACATGCATCTTTCACCTTTCCTGAGAAATGCAGTTTATTAATGTAAGCCCCATTTTTGCTCATTGACTTAGCTATTTCAAAATTTAACCTCAGAAAAAATCATATAGAAATAAAATTTTAACTTTTCCCTTCTTTCATTTCTTTCTCTTCTCTATCCAATAAAATTATAGAATATTTTCATTTCAATTACATTTATTTAGCCAAAGGGCTCGCCCAATGCCTGTCAATCTAAAGACTAAGTACTGGAGGATGGAAACATAGTCTAGCAAAACAACAGAATACAAAAGCTTCCAAAAACTCACATAGCGTGCCTGAGCAGAGCAATTTTGTGAGGCTAGAGTTCATGTGACACAGCAGGGAGTAAAGGGAAATGAGATTGGAAAGGTAAGTTGCAATGAAAAACAGAGGACTCTCTAAAAAATAGATTTGTTATATACACAGCAGGAGCTTTTTGAAGTATACTGCCAATGCAGTTTCTGTATCAGGAGTGTATTTGGTGGCAGCAGATAGGATTGGATTTGAGAGAAACAAAAGAAAGCAGGAAAATGGGTTAAAAGAAGTGGTACAAACTTCCAGGTAGGAAGGAAATAATGCCATACTGAAGTAAGGCAGTGGCAAAGTACACTAAGAAAAGGGACAGACGTTAAGAAGCATCCCAGCAGTAGAAGCTCCAGTGCTGTGTTTCTGACTAACATGAGAGAGGTGAAGGAGAGTTGACTTCAAGATTTCTTGCATGAGAGGCTCAATGGATAGCGATCCTGTGAACCTCAACATGGAGAAGGGGAGGGTTTGAAAGAAGAAAATAAACTTCATTTTTTAAGGTTGAAATTTAAGGAATCCTGAACAATTTTAGATGATAAAGTCTACTGAGTAGGTAGAAATAAATCTAAAGTTGTGGAGAAATACATGAGTTAGAGATGAAGATTGGATAGGGTTTGGCTGAAATCATGTGAAGGTACAGAACTGATGTAAAGAGAATAAAAAAGAGATTTGTATTCTGTTGTATACTCTGCTTTTAACATTATGTGATTTCTCCATGTCATTAATAACTCACCAAAACATTATTTTAAAGAGCTAGTAAATTTTATTGTGTAATTATTTCTTTATATTAATTCTTAGATTATATGCATTTTTGTTTAAATCTGATTATTTCACTGAGGTATATAAAATTGTGAAATACCTAATCACATAATATGAACTTTTGAAATAATATAATCTCAATGTATTTTCCAAATATGTATTCAATTGTACTATAGCCTTCAATATCTATTATCCAACTGACTTTAATGGTGTTCAGTCCATAATTTCTCTTTATAAAATACCCAATTCTGTGTGCTGTATATATTCATTCATTTATCTCACAAATATATATGAACTATCTACTATAGATCACTAGTGTAAATAGTACTTGGATATAATCCAAGTGTTGACAAAGCCAGCAAAAATTTCTTCCTCCATGAGTTCATAAACTAAAAAGGGAAACCATAGACAAGACACATAATAAATGCTATACATATATTCATAAACTGAATTTATACTCTATGTAATATAGAGTATATAAGTATGCCAATTAAATATTATATATCAGTATCACTGAAACACTACTTTAAAAAAGAAAATATAAGGGAAGTGTAAGGGAGGCATGAAGCAGTTTATTATAACAAATCAGGTGATGATTGTGAGCATCTTTAATCAAATCACATAAAAGAGTAGTCAATCATAGATTCAGCATAAAACAGAAGAAACAGCCAATGAAAACAGTCTCCTGGTGTGTTTGAGGAAGGGATGGGAGGCCATGATGGCTGGCACTAAATGTGCAAGGGAGTGAGTGGTAGATGAGCTCAAAAATGTAGCTACCATTTGGAAATAACCTACTGAGGAAGCTAAGGCAATGCACACATCCGGGGATTTAAGGTCACAAGCACTGGGTCAGGGTCTTGTTCATATCTCAATTTCATCTTCTGTAAAGAGGAGAAAATATGACAGCTTACCTTGCAAAGATATTAGAAGAGGTTAAGTAGTATTTTACTTATGGGTAATTTTGTATGTTAGAAAGCACTGTATCATTTGTTACAATTAACATAACATATATATTTTTAAATTTATAGATGACAAATTTTATGATCACAGAAAAAGTTAAGTAATTACTTCATTAAGGCAAACTGCAGCTACTGAATATGTGTTACCTAATTAAATATATTCCAAGGAAAAGTTGTACAATGTAAATATTAACTATATGTAGTCTATGTTTGCCTTAATTTTTAAAAATTTTTATTATTTTGAAAGTAGTAAAATACAGCAGAACAAAGCCAACTGAGACAGTGCAGTGAAATTGGTACAGAATGTCACAGCAGGTTACTGGGACAACAGTAATAGGTATCATAGTATATCTCGTTATCTTCACAGTAGTTGTTCTTTCAATCAGGTATAGTAAAATCAAACCAAATACAGAAAATTATAGAACTTATCAAAACAGAATATTTAATAGAGCAATACAATTAATCAGAACAAAGTAAAACAGTGATAACAATATTTGCCTTCAAAGAGATGGTAGAAGGAAATACCCCATATTTGCTATATTGCATATGGTCAACTTCCCAAGAGATGCTCAGACCTCTGGCTCCCATTTGCTAATGTGGGGGGGGGTGTTTGATTCTCAGCCCGTGCACCGGTAGGTTCATGGCTGCTTACCAGGGAGGCGAGTGGGTTGCTTTGTTTCCCAGGGCCCTAAGTTCCAACATGGTGTGGATCTCGGGAGATGCTGGCTGGTTCTCTCCCTGGGGAGGCCGTGACTTAATTTTTATTATAAAATTGAATGTGTAATCAGATCAGAAAATAGTTACTCAATGTGTAAGTAAATTATGTGTTAAAATAAAATAGGTCATTTTAGCCAAGATAAATATTTGAGATGAGGAACATGCTAATTACCCTGATCCGATCATTATATGTTGTATGCATGCATTGATGTATCACACTGTACTCCAGAAATATGTAAAACTATATCAGTTAGAATTTTAAAGTGTACATTAAAATGTAGACATTTTAAAACTATACATTTGAAGAGAAAGTAAATTTTTAATGAAATAACTAACAAAATGTTAATTTCTTATCTTATACTCTAAACGCGTGAAAGTATGCCTTTTTTAGTATTTATAGTTAGCTGGAAAATTAGAGTTCAAGTAAGGCAATCAAAAAGATTTACCAAATATACATAGGAAGTTAAGAACCTGGGCTCTTAGATCTTAATAATAACTAACATTTACTGAGCAAAACATGTGCTTGTAAATCGGGTACCAAACACACCCACCAAAACTGAAAGTGCAGGGAAGCTAAGCAACTTGTCTAAGGCTAAACAGATCCAAGCTCCTCCCACTCATCAGTACCCTGTGCTGCCCTCTCAGGGCTCCTACTTATGGAGAAGAGTAGACTGTTGTCCAAAAAGTGATTATGGTCAGGTAGCATGTGTGTGATTGTTTACAGGCAAGGTTAAAATTTCTAATCATTCTCTTTAGGAAGGAAAAGAGACAGACAAATTCAAACCAAACTTAAAGAAAGTCTATTTTAAAGAAAAAAAAGTTGAATCTATTTTTTCAAAGTGACTGACAATTTGGAAATATAAACTGAAACTCTGACTGGAGAACTCATACTTAAGTTGGCCGTTAGCAGGGTGTTGAGGAGAATTTGTGCTTTTTACCAAGAATAGGAGAGCAAACGAAGTCCCACAGCCAGGTCTGGCAGTACAGTGGTGGAAGCCATCTTATCACGAAGGCAGTGGAAACTGAGTGCCATTCCTAAAGGACACTATTAGATATCATAGATGTCTTCAGTGGGCAGCTGATTTGGGGCATAAACTGGAGTCATCAAGAGAAACGGATGCCATTCAGGATTTAATTCACCAAAGCACAGCACACAAGTCATTTCAACAGGAAATAAAGAGACCAAAACCACTATTGCAATGGCAGTAATTCCGACTACCTTCTGACTTAGTACCCTTCATGTGGATGCTAAGCCAGTGTAATTTAGCACTGTTCAGCAAAACCAGACAGCTTGATGTGATTGCCTGTGTAACTAGGAATTTGACAGTTACGCTACACAAACAATTAACTGTGGCCAGAAATTCTGTGCTGAAATAGCACCTGTTGGGGTGAAGGAGCTTTCTACTCTGTTCTCTCAAGTTTCACTGATTGTGTCTGCTCAAATAAACTGACATAAACAGATAAACAGGAGAAAACTCATAAGGATGTGTTACATGTACAAGAGCATCTTAAGAGTGTACTCATCCCAATGAGATTTAGAAGCTGATGAGGTATGACCAAAATTCATGATGAATGATTAAATTGAAAACTTTTACTATGACAAAAACCAAATTGACATTAATCCCTTTCAAATTCCCCCCTCTTTTGATAACACTTATCCCATCATTCTTGCCACTTTCTGAAGTAGTTCTGGAAGTCCTCTTTCATGAGCGTCTTTAAGAGGTGTGATTAAAACTATGGTGCTGGGGGTGGTGGTGCTGCTACCGAGTATCATTCAACAGAAAGGCAGGCTCATAGAAACATGATAGTGTATTCTCATCTGCCTTATTCACTGGGCTGGCAGAGTGGGACTCCTGGCTCTTCTCCAGAGTTTTCATAGCCATGAAAAGTAAATGCTTTGAATCGGCTCAGGACATGGAGGCAACCACAACAATGCAACTAACGATACTCACCAGAGGGCAGGGGCTGTGGCTTAGTGGTAGAGTCCTTGCCTTGCATGCATAAGGCTCTGGGTTTGATTTCCAGCAAAAAAAAAAAAAAAAAAAACAGTCACCAGAGAGGACTTCTAGAACTGCTTAAGAAAGAGTCAAGAACCATGGGATAAGTATGTTTGAAGCAAGGGTGTCTTTTCAAAGGGATTAATGGCAGTATGTCCTTTACTGTAGCAGATTTTTTAACTTAATTATTCATTGTCTTTTTCTGTCACATCTCATATGTACCTGCTCTAAAATGGAAAGACATGTGAGGAATATAAGCAATTTTAGAGGAAGAGTAAATGTTTTTAGGGAGGATGAACAGAGTAGAACAGACAATCTTTGGGGATAAAGTCTGGGCTCTGGATACGCTGCTACCAGCTCTACTCATCTTTCCTCAGAGCTCATCTTCCCTGTTTGATCAGACGATAAGGTGAAGGTTTGTGATGATTACACTCCTTCTGGAAGAATTTGTCTCAGTCAGATAAACGAACTTCAGGGCGCCTTTGTAAACTTCAGGAGAGACGAAGAGGCCAGAGACGGGGTACGAAAATGTCAGAGACACCTTAGTTCTGAGCTCGCTGCTTTTCTTCAAAGTTCTCAGAGTGTCACAGCACCATAAAGTAGTCTGGGGTATCATTTTCCGAGCCCCTACACACCCAAGCAAAGGTACTCATCTTTTCAAACACGCTTATACAGTATTCAGCGCTATACTTTCAACTATCTGCTGTTATAGTCAAAGCTTAAGCCTACTTTACTTCTTAGTTAAAAACCATCTTATTGACACAGTTAATCAAACTAACAGAGTACAGAATCCTAAAATATATCCAGTGCTTTCTTTTTTCTCAAAGTATGTACATTCGCTTATATTAAAATTTACTGGGCTGAGAATGTAATTCTGTGGCATGATACTTTCTTAGCATGTTTTCTAACCATGGGGCTTTCATGTGTGCGAGTATTCCCATGCTAGAATTCTAGATCATGTATCTTGTGACTTCATACTCTTTACATATCATGAAAGTTTCCCATTTAAGTTACTTTAAAGCAAGAGACAACTTAGAAAAGCTAGTAAACCAATATAAATGCAGAACCATATTTAGATTTTAAAATGTTACACAAACAATTATAGTTCTCTCATCTTTAGCTGATTTGACAGTAGTTTTCTTTACCAATTCACTCTTTTTTCAGTGAAGAACTCATTTAACCTATGCAATTATCTTATAAAAGAAGTCTTTGTCTTTCTCATCATAGAGGTAGAAAGGTGTGATACTGTTCCTTCCTATCATAAAAGTCACAACTGACACTTGTACTTAAAAAATGACAGTTTAATAGAGAAAAATACAACCTATTTATGTAATCAAAACTATGTAACATGTAAGCTTGTAACTATGTAAGCTATCAGAAATGAAGACCCAAAGATCCAGAGAAAATTGCCTATTTGTATGTTTACATTTGATGAAGAATGGACCGACACTCATGTAGAAATGTGATTGGATAAAGAGGTCTGACTTAATAGAGTGAAAGAAGATAGTTCTTGTCTTCTCTGCGTGGTTTCACAATATTATCTGTAAGACAGCATTTTCTTTGCTTGCACTTTCTGCCTTTTTCATGTCATTGTTAGTGGCATAATAAAGAAGCTCTAAAAAGCTGTTCAGGAAAATCATTTGAACATAAACTTGAGCTATTGGAAACAACTAGATTTGCAGCCCTCCCCCACTTCATATTCCAAAGCACCCACACTTATCTGGTCTCTCTTTTTACTTTCTTTTAAAAGGGAGAAAATGTATTCAATGTGTAAAAATAAGCTATTGTATCTCAGAAAGGAGATGGGATGCTAATTAAGGGTTGTTTGAATGAACAAGTCACATTGCATTGTCTAGTGGGAGCTGGCTGCCAATTGCTTTCCTGGTAAAAATTCAAGGAAAACATTCAAGAAGGCCCCAGCAAAACTGGGAGAGATCTGAGTAGTACTTCTATTTACCAAGGAGGTACAGAAGTCTGCTCAGAGTAATGGTAAAATTCAGAGTGCAGGGCTGTGAGCTTTGGCCTGGCGACTTTCCCCAGTGGTTTTTAGAGCCTCTTTCCTGAAGGAGGATAGTTGTTCAGGTCTCATGGTGAACAACGGGCACATATGTCAGACTTCAGGACTGCTGCATACCTCTGTCTTTGGTCAAATATTTTTTCAAGACTTTTTGTCACTGCCCTGGGACTTATCTGAGAGATACAGGCTTTAAGATGCACAATACCTTGGGTCTTGCAGCAAAATAATTGATGTGTCACTGAAACCAGACAAATTGGTTGGTACGATTACCTATAACAGGGCAATTTTAGATATTTATCAGCTAGTAGCTGTAAAGAGAAATAAGTTGTTCTATTTTAAAAATAATTCTTTTCTTAACACTAGCAGTAAATCTGGCAGACCAAGCAGTTAGTCTGATTGCCTAGCAGGCTTGGGTGGAATGTAAGTAAAACTGAAGCAATTTACTTCATTACAAGATAGACCACAATATGGAGGATGTAAATATGTTTTTATAATGGATTAAAGAAATTTATTCCACTAGCTGAGATGACATTCCTCATGGCAGCAAATATACAGTAGTTGGTATGTAACCGTGTAAGGCTCCATAGATATGTTTCCAACTACAGCTTTCCTTTAGTTCTGTAAGTATGTGGTTCTTTTGTTGCTTTTTGAATCTACAAGTATAATATTTATGTTTTTAAGAGTGTTCACCTGTCTTTCATATAGATATGAAGAGCCAAGTGTCCAAGGTCTCAATGAATCTAATAGAAAGGAACAAGTAAAACAATTCTTTATAAATGTGTGTGTTTGAGAGAAAAAAATAAATGGTATCTAAACATTTCTAAAATCATCATTACTTCCGTGGGCACTCAAAATAAAACATCAACTTTCATCCTATTCATTTTTAATCACTATAATGTGTGATGAAGTATTATTATTTTTTAATTATTTAAAACACAATTAATAAATAATATAGATATTTACAATTGAATCTCATTTTATAGTTTTATTTTAGTAATGGTGTCTGGATCTAATAGTAAAATAATATTTGGTGCATGAAGAGTCAGTCACTTTGGATCAGCAATCTATTACCAAGTAGTTTTAAACTATAAAAATAAAAATAGTGATACGTTTTAAGTGTACTTTGTCCAAAATACTTTCTATGTATTCAATAATGAGAAAAATGAAGCCAGGGAAGATAGATATCTTGTTCATGGATTCACAGCTAATAAGTGGTGAACCAAATTTATACTCATGTTTTCTGAGTCCAAAATCTGCTCTTTAACCACCAAGCTGTATTGCCTTGCTTACAGTATGATCATTAGCACTTTGTTAAAGCCCTTGAAGTGGATCCATTATAAAAATATTTGTTAAATATAATTTTGTTGGACATTTATTTCAGTGAGTCCAATAAGTAATAAAAAAAAAACTATTGGCCCTAAAGAAAAATAATACCATAGATGCCTTAATGGTCATTATATCTGCCTTACGTTCAAAGGAAACTTTATTCTAGACACCTAATATATCACAAATTCTTCTCTCAGACAAATACGTTTGATGAAGCAGTTTGATTTAGATACCTTGCCTCAATCATTGTCCTTTTTATTTCCAGTCATCACATGATAAACTCTTATATGTAGATTAAATGCTTAATTTACTTTTACGTAGCTCTTGATTTCTCTGCAGAGTTTTGGGAAATTTTGCTATCATTTTTGGTATATCATAGGTTTTGCCTATCATTTTTGTCATTTGGCAATTAGTAATGACAAAGTTTGACAAACATATGTAAAATCAATCCTTTCTGAACACAACATTATTGAAACATAATTTAAATACCGTGTGATTCACCTGTTCAAAATGTACAGTTCAATAACTTTAGTACATTTGTAGAATTATAAAAATTGAAATTGAGTTTTAAATAATGAAATAAAAAATCTTTTCGAACACTTAAATGATAAGTGCTTTAAGGCGAACAAAAGTCATTGGTATTGGCTGTGTTCTTTTTTTCTCTTCCTTTAGAAATGTGTGCTATACTGGCCAGAAAAGAGAGGAATATATGGGAAAGTTGAAGTTCTGGTCATCAGTGTAAATGAATGTGATAACTACACCATTCGAAACCTTGTCTTAAAGGTAAGATTATGTAGCTATAGTTATCAACAAACTAGATGAGGTTGGAAGACTACATTTCTACTCTTAAATTATTTATCCTACTAAAAATAACAGATTCAACTTTAATTAGATCATGAGAAACTATAATCATTCCCCTGTGCATTTCTTCATTGTCTGCTACTATTAATATGTGGAATAATTAAATTAATGTAAGTAGGCATTAATGAATTTGATTTTGTGGGATGTTAGGCTCTTCTAATTTGCATTAATAAAATATCTCTGATTTAACCTTTTGAAAGCCTTTAACTAAAGGCTTGTGCCAGAGACTTTACCGTGACTCTTTTTTAAATGTCATTTTGATCTAAGCAGATTTAAGTAAGGCTTGGAAGCTACAAAAGGGAAAATCTGCACTGGTGGGTGGCAGTGGGAGGCAAGAAAATCCTGAAGTGTTGATGAGCTCTTCAAAAACTTAGAGTTACAGTAATTTAGAGGGATTTTCCCCAGGCCAGTTTATGTCATAGAAAAAACTATCTCATTTAACTCATTCTTCAACAGATGCTGAGGCTTGTTGCTCTAGTTTTATTTGCTTATAAAGAATAATCATCCTGAAAATGTCAATTCTAGCTGTAGCCTCACCACTCAGACAGACTCATCAGAAAGAAGTGAGACACAGCTGCAGTGAAACTTTTTACTTGAAAGACTGCATAGGAAGGCACTTACCAACACCTGTTTTCAACACAGGCCGAGTCCATGCTAGGCCCCCACCTGAATGCTGGGTTTTAAGATGATGTGTGTGGGCCGCCACTAAAGTGCTTCCAGTCTAGGGATCCCAGACAGCTCCCTCACTGCTGGGATTACTTTCCAAGTTAAGTACCAGAATTCAGGATGCATGTAGAAGGATTAATATTACTAAATCCACTGGCTAATGTTTATAAAATTTATCGGTTAATATGTTTATAAGAAACTGTGAAGAAAGTTCATAGAGCAAAAAACAGAATACTGTATATTCTATTTTGATGGTTATATTTTCACCAATCATTTTATTTATTATGACAAATTTTAAACATATATTTAATTTAGCCTATGGTGCATACATCATCTATGCTATAGATTCAGACATAGATCTCCTCTTTGTGGACTCAAGACTTCCCAACTTGGAGGTCAGTATATTTACAGTAAAGTTTTCTCCAGGTGAAAGAATATTCTTCAGAAGTTGTCTAGATTTTTTTCCACCTAGAAATAAGTTTCCAGGAAGATGGGAGTTATGGAAGGCATTCAGCATTGTTGTTTTGGATGGCTTTGAGTTCCACAAATGAATAAGACATTTGACGGCCGCTGCTATTTTCAGCAAGGAAGTCACACCCAACATGTGAAGCATTACTGGTACACCTCATGGCCAGATCACAAGACTCCAGACAGTGCTCAGCCCCTTCTGCAGCTCATGCTGGATGTAGAAGAAGACAGACTTGCGTCTGAGGGCCGAGGGCCTGTGGTTGTCCACTGCAGGTAAGCATAAACTCATCTTTCTGCCCAAGCAACCGTCCATTATTAGTAAAGTCACAGAGCAGGTATAAGTGAGATTTTGCTTCCTGGATGCACTTTTGTTGGTAAACTAAATATTTATTGAAATTAGTTAACTTCTTAATGTTTGAGTCTTAGTCAAGATGATGCTTATGGAAAGGAATTAACATTTTTGGCAAACAATTATGCAGTGGATAAAATACAACTTTTAAATAACTTGAGTAACTTGAAACCTAGATTGATTCATTTCCTCTCATCAGTCTCATATTCACTGGTTTTTGAAATTATGAATGACTTTTGTCGTTGCAAGGTGGCACCAGAACTTTACTTGGATTGTCTTGATGACACTGATTATAATGTCAAATTTGGTGAAAGCCAATCAACAGTTTAAGAGTTATATGGTGAAAAATAGATGAAAACAATTATAAGATGGGAAATGGGCAAGGGGCAGTTTATTAAAAGGAAAATAAAACTATCAAAACATGGGGTATGAAGCCAGGAGAACAGTAGTAACAGATGTTTCTGTTAGTTCCTTCCCTAATGTCCTTCCCTGATGTCAGGTTAAAGCTCACTTCTCGTGACCTCCCAGAACTGACACATTTCCCCTTATTTTCCTTTCAGCATGACCAAACTAAAACAAATAGTTCAAGCTCCTTATATGACCAACCAAAATAATTTACACTGTTCTGTATAATTCCACAAGACTCTAAAGAAAGGTTTAAGGAATGTTTCTAATACATAAAATATGTTATTTTAATGTTTGCCTCCTTTTTTGAAACTGTATGGTTTAGTTAAGAATAAAAGTCATTGCATGTATATTTATTCAAAGTGTCACTATTCCATTTCAAGCATTAGACTTTACTCTAAACCCAGCTTGTAGTTGAGGAAAAAAACCTCGTTGTACTTTAGGGTTGAAAGTGTCACCACCCAAAATCATTCTGCATTCAGGATATCTAAACTGAACTAGCCACTTCCCCTATAAAACCAGGTCCCCTTCTGATTGCTATTTCTAAGAATGAGACCTTCTTTTTTCCAGTCACTCAGCTTCCAATGTTGACAGTTATCTTTGGCTCTTCTTTCAACTCCAGCCTCAGAATCTAATCAGTCACCAGATTGGTTTTCCCTTCAAAGCTTCTCCTGCAATCACCACTTCCTGTCCAACCACCCCAGTTCAGGCCCTGTGACCTCACCCGTGTAGTTTAGAAGTAGTTGGCTAATTGCGCACACATAGCCTCCCCACCCCACCCCCCATGCCCTGTGCACTTCTCTGGAATGTCGTTCCTAAAACTGTTCTTTACCACATGGAGCCCTTGCTCAAAGCTGGTCAATGGCTTTATAGTTCCTAAAATCAAATTTCTTAATCTTGAATCTGGTTAAACTAGATGAATCAGTGAGCTCCTTGAAATTATTTAAGCAAATCTGAGAACATAAGCATATGTGAATTTTTTCTAGAGAGGAAACTCATCATTTTCATCAAATTTTGAAAGGAAAAAAAATATTGAGACTGCCTTTCATATCAACTTTCAGAGTACATTTCTAATTATATTTTCCACTGTTCCAGTAAAATAACGTTCTCCTCCATCCAATTTAGTATACTCATTGTCACAAATAAGACATTATGTTCTTCATTAGTTCTTTCTTTATACTCTTGTCATACATGGAATATATAAGAAGTTATAAAAATATACAAAGAGTATTAAAGTTTTTTAAATGGATTACAGTAAAAAGCATGCTGCTATTAATTCTCCTCAAAATATTCCCTCTCACTTAAAACACACTTATCCTGTCATTCTTTCCACTTTCTGAAGCAGCTCTGGTAGTCCTCTTTTATAAGTGTCTTTACAAATGTGACCAAAAAACAAAAAAATACCATAAATGCTACTTTTAAGTGCTATTCAATGAAAGGCAATGTCATACAAACACTATTGTGGGCCGGGGGATTTAGCTCAGCTGCATAAGCGCCTGCCTTGCAAGTGCACAGTCATGAGTTTGATCCCTGGTACAGATAAAAAAAAAATTATTGTGTGTCCTCATCCATCTTATTCATCAAATCTGGTACCATGTGAGGTCTGGCTTTTCCCCAGAGTCAAAATGATCACTAAAGGTAAACATTTTGGAGCTAGTCATAACAGTACAACTAAGGACACAAAACAAAGTCCAGAACCTTTTCAGAAATTTGAAAGTAGTATGTAGTAAGTGTGTTTAAAGGTGAGGGGGATTAATAACAATGTGTCTTTTATAAATTTGGTTAACTTAAATATACATGTATTTTTGAGTTACACCTTATAGTTTGCCATCCATGGTAGCCAAAATGTCTGCCATTCATTGCACATAGTTCAAAAGTTATTTTGTCAGTGAAATAAATGCTCTATAGGTGCTTCAGCTGAAAAGGACTCATTGCTTCTGAATTCCTCTGTACCCACATTCAACAGGAAACAAATGGCAAATATGAGAAATGAATACTATTCAAATGCCAAGAGGAGAGCAATTAATTCCAACCATGGGAATTGAAAAAAACTTCTAAATTGGAATAATACTGAGCTGGGTCTTAATAAAGATTTTAAAAGGTGATTTGAAGGTCATTTCTTATTGAGAAAATTCTAACACAGACAGCAAAGTTAGAAAATAAGATTTTTGCAGTGATTCATGCAAATGGGATTAATAGCACATATGTTATAAAGAAGACAATAAAAACCACATAAGTTTAAAAATTAGTTACATTCAGATTTTACAAGGTCATGAATACCATGGTAAAAAGATTGGATATTATACTGTCACTAATGGGAGAAATCAACAATTTTTGAGTAGAAAATTTTATTACTCACCTCTTCATTACTATGACCAAAATATGTGACATAAAAGAGAAAAGGTTCATCATGGCCGGCTCTATTATTTTAAGACCTGTGATGAGGGAGAAATATGGTAAGAGAGCATTGTTCAGGAAAGCTGCTCACCACATGGCAGCCAGGAAGCAGAGAAAAGAGAAAATTAGAGAGGAAACAGGGCAGGAGCAAGATACACTCTTCACAGCCATGCCTCCATGACCTGCTTCCTCCAACTAGACACCACCTCTTACTAGCCTACCAGCTGATGACTCACCAATGGATTAATCCATTAATGCAGCCAGTGCCCTCCCAATCCAATCACCTCTTCTGGCATTTCTTAATCTAATTAAGTTGTCAATCAAGATTAACTATCATAGGAGTGATATAATGAAGTTGTTATTTTAGAAGGATGAACCTAGCAGTTATGTGTATCATGACTTAGCCCAGAAAAAGCCTGGAGACTTGGAAACTATGATCAGATTACTGCTACTCATGAAATAGAAAGATATCTACAGAAAGAAAAACATAGATTCTGAAAGCCAGTGGAGATAAAAGTGAAAAAAAAAATTGGTAACAGATTGGATGTGGGAGGCGAGTGAGGGGGAGATGTTGAAGATAACTCCAAGATTTCTAGGCTTAAAAACTTCTGGCTGACTGGTAACGCCATTGAGGGAAAAGATAATTAATTCCATTTTGGATACACTGAATTTAGATACATCCAGAAAATGCAAAATAGCAAGAGTTCACCTAAGATTTGAGACAAATTTACTAAACACTTAGTGGTTGAAAATGATGAAGGGCAAGGCAAGCTCTTAGGTTGATTTTAGGGACAATATTGTCTAAGGCACATGAATCTGTAAACCCTTTAAAATAGACTGTTTCTATTCAGTTATCACCTCTTGATAAATACTTGGAAATATGTGCCTCTAGCCCCACCCTCTCTCCTAAACCGAATCCAGTCTCTGGTTATTCACTGGACTTCCAGACACCAGCCCCCGGATGTCCCACCACCAGATCAGCCCTTATTGCAGAATTTGCCTTTGTCCAGTGATGCCACCACTCTCTCTGTCCTCCTGATTTTCTGCTGTCTGCTTTCCTCACTGTTCAACAGCAGGGCTTCAGATTCACACTTGTGATATGTCTAAATTTTCCCTCTCCTTTCTATTGCTTATACGGTACTTAAATTCAGGCCCTAATCGTCCTTTAAAGAATCATTAGAGTACTTTTTTAGTATTCTCCCTACCAATCACTTCCAGCCACCGCACTCATCCTACTACTTACGACTAAATGAAAAATACATTTTAAACACTTAGCGCAGGGCTAGGTTTGTAATAAGATTTTTATTGTTATTACTATTAATTGTTACTTAACTAATTTATGACAACTCATTAGATTTAAAACTGATTTTTTTATTTTTTTTTGTAAAACAATGTTTGTCCTGCAATACTTTATCACAATGAATTGCATCCCTCTGATAAAAATAAGCTTTATAAATATTTTAATAATCAGACATTAGATACAAAACTAACCACTCGTAAGTTGTTTTTAATATGAGCAAAAAATGACAACGGAGAAGAGGCTCACTTCTGACTGAAAACCATCATTTTAAAAGAATATATCTTTAAAAGAATATATCTTTGTCGTTTCCCGCCCATCTTTTGACTCCTTTTGTTTTCCTTTCAGTGCAGGGATTGGTAGAACGGGGTGTTTTATTGCTACATCTATCGGCTGTCAGCAGTTGAAAGAAGAAGGAGTTGTGGACGCACTGAGCATTGTCTGCCAGCTTCGTGTAGACAGGTCAGTTTGTGTAGGCAGGTCACCCCGCGAGGGTGTGCCCTGGAGACTACACTTGGGAGCAGTGTTATTTGTCACAACTTGATCTGATCTGCCCGACTTTATAAGCATCCAGAGCTCTGAGGTCCTAATTTCTACATAGATTCCTGTAAGCTGCTAAACAATATACATTACATGAAAAAGCCATTGAAGAAAATGTTAACATCAAACATCAAAAGTCCAAATATCAAAATCTATGATGCATCTTTCCTCATCCCTAATATGGGTTATTTCTGGTGTCTTACATTCCTATTCCTTTATGTATAATTCACATTCCAATTTGACTTAATTGAATTATTTTAGTTTAGATCTTTTAAAATGAGGCCTATGTGCTACTACAAAGAGTTCCTTAAGTCTGGTTTTTTAATTGCAGTAAAATGCACAAAACAAAACTCTTCACCCTAAACAATTGGGGGGGGGTACCGGGGATTGAACTCATAACCTCACACTTGCCAGGCAAGCGCTTAAGCCACTGAGCTAAATCCCCAGCCCTACCCTAAACAATTTTAAGTATACAGTTCAGTAGTAAGTAGATTCAGATTGTTGTACAATCTTCAAAACTTTTCTCATCTTACAAAACACTGTACCCAGTGGAAAAGTCCCCCTTCTTTTCTCAGCCTAGCATTTAACAATCATCATTCTACTTTTATATCTATGAAGTTGACAATTCTAATTATCTTTCAGAAACAAGATCATGCTTGCTTCTAAAGAAGATTTGGTCTTTTTCACGTCTGGCTTATTTCACTCAACATAGTATCTTCAAGTTACATCCATATTGTAGCATGTGTCATAATATCTTTCTTTTCCAATACTCAATAGTACCCCATTGTATGTATCGACCTTGTTTTGTTTACTCATCTGTCAATGGACACTTGGATTGCTTCTTCCTTTTAGTTATTGTGAACAATGCTGCTATGAACATGGATATGCAAATATCTGTTTGAGAACCTGCTTTTGATTTTGAGGCATACAGTAGGTGTTCAGAAGTGGTGTTGCAAGATCATATGGAAACTCTTTTCCATGGTGTCTGCACCATTTTACACTCTTCTCAATAGTTGCATGAGGCTTTTAAAGTCTCCATACCTTTGCCCAAAATATTTATTTTCTTATTTTTATTTTTAAGTACCATTTCTAACAGGCAGAACGTAGAAATGTCATTTTTATATTTAAATGGTTTGGTCATCTTTGTGATAATTTCTGCTTATTTCACAAGCAAAACAAACAAGAATCATTTCTTCTTTGCTCCATCACTGAGCCTCTGTGTATCAGTAGTAATTCGTCACGGATGAAAAAAGGGAGCAGATACTTCCTGAGAGTGGGCAGAAAGGAAGACAAGCAGCCTTCCTCTGCTCAGCAATGCAATGTGCTACAGGGAAGAAAAACGTACTAAAAGATAATGGGCTCTTTTCGTTGCTATTGTTCAAAAACAAATATTTATTGCTCATCTCTCGCCCTCAGCATTGCTGTATATGCTGCAAGTATATCTTTAACAGGATGAGTGAGGCTTCCTGCTCTCCTGGAACTGGCACACTAACAGAGAGACAAATAGTAAAGAAAAAGCAAAGAAATAACCAAGATGACTTCTTCAGACAGGAATAAATACCATGATATAATAAAACAAAGAGGGGCATAGGAGTGGAGTTCCCTACCCTATATATTTTTTTCTGTACATAAGAAAATCAGTTCACATTATCCCTTGCCCTTCTTTTATAATTGTGTTAGTCTTCTGAAATCTCCTTGTCACCCAACCAATAATGTCCACCCTAAATGAAATAGGATCCAGTTCCTTCACTCCAGATTTCAGGTCCTGTTTTTACCCTGAAGAGGGTTTTTAAATCAGAGAGTAATAATCAGCAGTCAATTAGCCCAGAGTTGCTCCCACATTGCTCTTGATCTCTCAAATTTTGTATGTCTGGAAATAGGACCCAAATTTCTGAGGGACTCCAGCCCTTACTCCTTTTCTACTATCTAATGACCCAATACCATGAACACTGCATAAAGTACATGGATCTAAACTGACTCAGAATCAAGTAGGTCTCTGACAACACCTGTCTTGATGCTATTTGGAACAACATGCAGAGAAAATAGGCCTGACGTGCTCACTGTTTTGGCTTTGTTACTGCACATTGTTGCCCTCTCATCATGGCTCTCAAGTCCCTCCTCCCACTCATAGCCTGACCTCCACCTTGGGCTCCACTTCCCAATACACTCCTCTGTCCAGTTCACCAAATTGTCCTCTGGTTTTGAACGGAATAACAAACACATTTTTAAACCCTGTCACAATGCCTCCTCTATCTGCTTCTTCCTTCCTAAGGCAAATGGTCAGAAATTTTGGCCTTGGCCTTGGCCTTCCATTCCCACCAAGATCTTCCCACAGTGCTTGTCTTCTTACTCCTGATAGGATCTTCAAAACATGTGTTCCCTTTCTGATCTGAAGCCCATAGTATCCCAGTCCATAGATTTGAATTACTGCCAATATATGTGTTGAAATCATTCTAGCTGACTTATTAATCAAGACCCCTTTCAAGTACATTCTTTCTGAGCAGCTGCTGCGGTTGTTTATGAAACAGATCCTCTCCTTAATGTTTGCCTTGAAAGGTTTTTCCTTCACCTTCCTTCCGTCACAAGGCTCAACACAGGTTTTCTTTCTCTTGTCTCTTTCTTCAATTATACCCTCCCCTGAAAAGCAAAATATAAAAATGCAAAAATGCAAAAAAGCAAAATATGAAAAGCAAAATATAAGCCTTTCTTCTTTCCTTCATCTCATCTTGCTTCTTTCTTTCCCTCATCTTTCTGGATTCTTGTTCCACTTTGGTTTTCTCACGACACATTTTATGTTTAAAATTTCAATTCATAGCTGACTATTGCCATTGTTCTTCACTCATGCCATTTAAGGAAAAACTAATCTCAGAAATCCAAATGTCTGCTTTTCTTCTCTTGCAGTGCATCTTTCTTCATCTGTTCTTCAAACCCTATTCCTACATTTGGATTTTTCTGGCCATCATCCCCTTCTGCTCTGAATCTGTTCCATACATTATTCAAAGCATAAAACTTTATCTAGTCATGGAGCTCCACCATGGTCTTCAATTCATATCTCTCGTGTAGCTCCCAAAATAAGGAAGACTAGGAAAAGAGCTATTCCTTGGCCTCATTTTTTAAATGAGAAAATGAAGAATTAAAGATATCATGTAATTTATCCAAGGCCATAAGCTTAGGAAGTGCTAAGATGAACCTATTTAGAATATAATACTCTGATCTCTAACTATGGATATTAGAGATAAAAGTAAATAGTTTTGTGTAGTTCTTTTTGTGAATTGCCTGACAAAAGTATATCTCTCAGATAATGCTCTGCTAATTAAAAGAATGCAATGGCAACAAAATATCACAATTTTTAAACAATATTTAGTATGAATGAGTGCTGTTTTATGAATAGGTGGATTAAGATTATCAGAAGTTTCCTGAATAATACAACTGGGGCAACATAAGAAAGTTGCTTTATCCAAAAAAAAGTTGCTTTATCTTAAAATATCAGTCTATGGAGAGTGTCTGAAATATCTGTGAATATTGAATATCAGAGTTCAATTTTAGTTCGAAGAATCATTTCTTTTTGAAGTTCATTCACCCTTGCGATAAGAGGTAAAGGTAACACTCTTATCACCTTGGCTCTTCACTCTTTAAATGAGGTGACTTTCTCTTTCCAGTACAATAGCTAGAGAGGCTGTAACTCTGTACCTTAGGAGTATATTCAGAACTTGGGTTGGGATGAAGGGGAGTAGAAAACAGGTCCACATGCTATGCACACCTTGGCTCGTAGCCAAGGAGACTGGAAAGCAAGCTCTGTGCACAGTAGAGTTCTAGTCTGGGCTACCTCAAACAAGGTCACATACATAATTTTCAAGGACCGGTGTAAAATGCAAATGGAGATCTTCTTGTTTAAAAGTCATACAGTATTTCTAGATGGTGACGGCACAGCATTAACTCCAGTGCAAGATCCCTCTCACCACAAAGAGGGAGGTCTGTGTGACTGTACACATTATGAACCTTTGAAATCAGCCCCATTTTGGGGTGTTTATAGCATATTTGTTTAGGAATCCTATTGTATGCTACAGATCTCAGAGTGGTGCTCCTAAATCAAGTGGTCATTCATTCCTTCAGC
The DNA here is from genome assembly GCA_004027295.1 of Dolichotis patagonum. Classification (NCBI taxonomy): domain Eukaryota; kingdom Metazoa; phylum Chordata; class Mammalia; order Rodentia; family Caviidae; genus Dolichotis; species Dolichotis patagonum. The sequence continues at coordinate 36,254 of PVJX010000090.1, forward strand.
AAACATTACCCAGCACCTACTACTAAACATGTATCAGGTGCCTGGGTATAGAACAATGAATTCTCCCAACACACTTCCCCAAACTGTGTTCCTTAGAGCCCAGAATAATGAAAGACCATTTATTGAGAGCCTTCTAAGTGCCAAACCTTCTCAAATATTACTCTGCAAAAAAATAGGTTCTCAGTTAAATTTGAAATAAAAGCCAAATATTTTATGTCTTAGAACTCCTGTCCACTTGAAGAATCATAATAAGTATTAATACACTTAAAAAGTCTTCCAGCCTAGAAATCAATTTAACTTTTCTCAAGCACTCTTCTATATTAATCTGACCATACAAAACTTTTCACAAGTATCATTAAAGTGGAAGAGAAAGCATTGGAATAAAAATTATAAATTGTTCTTCCAAGCAGTTTGGTGGTGAATGAAGGTGGGGTAGTAATTTCAGCCTGAACCTGGACCATTAAACAAGGGAGAGAGCAGAGTGGGGCTGGCTAATTGAAACATCCAGCTGAGTATAATTAGGAATATAAAAGATAGGGCCTGTCTGTGAGAAGGCTGGTATTTTGTGCTCTGCAGAGCAAATGTGCCCTAGGTCTTTTCCTAACCTTTCCTATTCTTTTAACAATGGCTTCCAGTCACCAGTGTTACAAGTCTGCAGCAGGTGCATCTTCTCTTTACAGTCTGCCCCCCCCCCATCACTTACAGCTGCATCCTCTGAGAAATCCTGACCTGGCTAATGGCAGAGAAACATACAAAGCCATGATTTGGATATACGAAATCTGGACTATTTCAGGATAAGTCAAGACATTGGTCAGTGGACAGGATCAAAATCCTAAGTCACCCCCTACAAAAGAATTACAATGCATAATAGTTGTTATTCAACTATTGTAGGCCATTTGTACTCAAATTTCAAATTTACATTTTAGCAATAAACTCAAGTGATCTAGTTAAGAAATGGTGTGTTACACTGAGTGGATGCTTCCAGTAAGACAACAATGACAAGGTCATTTGGTAGAGTTCTCCTCTCTCTGGCAAGACTTTATTATTATTGGCTGTAGGGAAATTTCTCTTAATAGATGTTACACTTCTCATGGCAGAGTCATAAGTCTGTGATTCTCCTTTTAATAATAATTTTGAGCACAGCTTTAGCTAAAATAAGATTTCTTCTTTCTAAGTAGTTCAAATTTAGTGCAAGGCACCCATGGGTCTTTTTCTTAGAAGAGTGTTAATGAATCATCCCCTCACGCCCATGACATTCATCTTTAATCAAAAGATGAAGGGAGTAATGCAGCCACTGGAACTGAGCATTGTCTGGTGAGTAGGTAAGCAGGCAGCCCCAGGGCCGAGGGATCAGGTATCCTGGACCGAATGACCAGGAACCTCATGTTAACCCTGGGTCTTAGCCTAATTTTTCTGTCTGGCCCTTCCATATGTAGCAAAAAGAGAGAGGAAGCATAGTAGTTATGCTTTTTGAGGAGAGAAATATTTTGTGGAACTTTACCTGATAGTTACATTTTTGAATCCCACAATGCCTATAAATTAGTTTTCATTTTATGACTCAAAATAGCACCTGCATATATTTGAAAATTAGTGACACAAAGCCTACATATGTGTACTTATTTGGTCTAATAATAATGTAATTCAAGTAAATATGAGGACTTCTCCAACAAGATGCCTTCCCATCCCTGGATTCAGTGACTGAGAAGAGATCAGCAAATTATTTTCTTTGAGCTTTAAACCTTTACTTTTGTAGAGAATAACGGGATGACAATAGTACACACAACATTTGCCTGTATCCACCAGGAATATTAAGCAAACCCTTCATTCTTGAAAGAGACTCTAAAATCAAAAAGGGTAAACTATGCATACAAAGTCACATAACAAATTTTGACCTTTTTTTTCTCACTCTGAGCCGAACTTCTAATTTTGCTCAAATTAAGTTGGCTAAGTTTTGGATTTATTGGTTTCCTAAAAGACTGTTGTTTTCTGAACTGGGAGATCTAAATGGGTGAAACATGAAGACAGGAGCTTGTATTCTAATATTTTGACAATAACACTGAACTAGTTTTTATATAAACCAGGAAAAATTGCTTGTCTTTGGTGATTTTAGTTTAGATTACATATTATAATGTGCGGATATGACACATTCATTGACCTTTCCATTAGCCAACATGGTTACAATAAAGGATACTTTGCTTAATCACATCTTTCCTATTAACATTTACTATACACACGGGTTGACAATTTCCGAAACATAGGTGAAAAAAGGATGCATACTGTTAGAACTAAACCACAGTATAGTCGCTTTTCATTTCTTAGAAAGCCTTTCCATATTTTACTTAAATCTAATCTCAAATATCACTAAGTTGTTGTGACCATATCTACTTAAAAATTCTAATTGTTAGGGCGCTAAAACATCCTGTTTTCACAGTAGTAGCTCCTGCCACAAGAGATTCATAAAGACAATCTATGTACACCGAGGTTACACAATGTGAAATAGCAACAAAAGATCACCTAACACAGGGCATAAAAGATAAACTGAAACCTTTGAAAAATAATAAGGGTCTGTAAAAATAAAGTGGCCCAGCACACTTAGAAAATTCAGCCTGGACAGTATGGAAGAATGACTAAGGAAATGGCAACTCATCAGGGAAGAAAGAACAGATTCCACTGCAGGTTGACAGAAGGCAACTTTTTCTCATTGTGTTTCTTTTAACCTCATTGGTACCTCTGCACACTGGAAGAATTTGAAGACAGAATTTGGGAAGTGAAACAAAGAATATTTGGGCTTTTTTTTTCTTTTGTCTTTTTTTTTCTTTTTCTTTTTCTCTCCACCAGAGGAAAGAAATAATGTATCTAATCCTTCTTTTTGAGAAGTAGTGGTGAAATCCATAACTGTCTTTGTACACCTTTACCTTGGAAGCTTTAAATTGGAATGACATCTAAAGTCCTGACTTTTGCCTTCTCAGACGACTTTTTTTTTTTTTTTTTTTTTTGGTGCCGGGGATCAAACTCATGACCTCATGCTTGCCAGGCTGGTGCTTATGCCACTGAGCTAAATCCCCAGTCCTCAGACAACATTTTTAAAAATACTTGCAGCGTGTGTCATATTGTTGTCTGAATGTTTCAGTTAGTCACTTTAGCTCAATGATTTTCTTTGCTTATTTCCTTATCTACAGCAATTTTAAAGAAGGGATATATTTGCCATCAACTTCTTAGGCTGATATATGCCCCCTGAATATTGTTTCCAAAATCTAATTAAAATAATTTCAAAACTAAATTTTCTACTTGTTGCTATAGTTTTAGCTGTGTATTCTTATACTTATCCTTATGTTGCTGCATTGCCAACCAAACCCAAAGATTCACTTAATTAGTGAATTCAGCACTTTGGATCACTCATTTTAATGATGTTTAGAGATAAAGCCCTAGAAACTGATACATTGTCTTGGCCTTACAGTTTCTCAGAGCATAACAAGAGCTCTGTAAAAACAGGTTATGCCAATTGAGTCTTCGAAGGGGGTTGCCAGGACGTTTTCCTTCCTCCCAACTAGGAGTTAATTGAGGTTAACATGAGTATTCACAAAATGGCCAGTTTTCAAGAACAAGTGAAACTCAAGATATACTAGAGCTGTCACTGAATTACTGTATTATCTGATCTGGACTGGCTTTTATGTCCTACAGTATGTTAGGACACACCTATTTCAGAGAAATGCTAACAATCCTGGTCAAAGCCAGTCACATTTATGCTTAAGTTCCTTCTTCTTATGACATCTGTGTAAAGACCTGGGAAAACGTCGAACGGACCAGGTCAGATGTGTCTTACACCTGGATCTGGGTAATACAGCAGACTTAACCTCTTGACACATACCCAAGCTGTCAGAGTGTTACCCATGAGGCACATTAACATTCACACCTTTTGTTCTAAATTTACTCTACCAAACTTTACCAAAAGAATTCCAGATTTGAAAATAATAAAACGCAAAGGAGCATAAATTCCATTGTTAGCCCAGAAGTGAGTCACCAGTGCAGAATTTCTTCTGTCTGCTGATTAGACCGGATACGGGCTGGGCAGCCCAGCAGGAAGGGCTGCTGCTCTGTGTGTGTGAGAGTTAACAGTCACAAAAGGTCATGATTTTAACTTGTTAAAAACCAAATCTCTCTCCTGGACCTCTGGAGAGGTTTTTTGTTTTTTTTTTTTTCCAATACACTCTCCCAGTAGCAGAGTGGAAAAAACTTCATTTTCCCCTTTTAACTTGTGTTTACCCCCAGCTGAGAGAGCTACGTGCTTCCCTGCATGGAAACTGATTGGGGGGCTTGGTGAGGCTATATATCTGATATTTCTACAAGAGCATCATACATGAATCGTTTCTGGTGTTCATATTCTGTGGCCTCCAAGAAATCATACCCATACAGACAACACTCCTTTTGCAGTAAAGGAAAGCACTTTTTTCCAAGGCATGGGATGGGCCATAATTAAGGTGAACAAAAAAATTTATCATCAGAACCAAGGCACTTCTGAGAGTGAAAAGTGGCCTTAATACTAGTTACATCAGAATAACAGCAGTAAATCATGACTGTTCCAAGAAACCCGAGTGCACGATCAGCCCCGGTCAAGTTAACTAAGCACCTACCAGAAGAATAAGAAAAAGAATAGCAAGTATCTATTTACTCCTTAATAAAGGACAACCACTGTGCTAAGCATTTTGTGAATTACTCATTTAAACCTTGCAAAACTTGAAACCTTAGGTAAATACTACTTGTGAGGCCCCTGAATAATGGAAAATTTTGGGCAGACAAAATCTTCCACAGAGAACCAATATAGAAGACCAATAGCAGTACAACTGCCCTGGTGAAAGCTGAGATTAGTAGTGAGCCCTGAGCACCTAACGTCGTTATCTGCCCGATCAAGGCCTGGAGACTCCTGAGGACCCTGGGTTCCTGGGAAGTCAGAACATCCAGGGACCAACCCTTGATTTGCTGTCACTAATTTAACCCTCAATTCAAGATGACATTTGTCATTGTCATTTTATAAATAAAGAAACTCAAGCTGAGAGGAACTAAATGTTTTGTCTAAAATCATATAGTTAGATTTGAAAGCAGGGATTTATATCTGAGCCTTCCAGATTTCAAGCCCACTGCTTTGCACTACCTCAGCTGCCTCCTTCACAGTTCTCTTCCAGACTAGTGAATATTTTTTAAAATGTTTGGATTTTCCATCTAGACTCTCCTGACTTGAGCAATCTTATACTCTATGCCAGGCTGGTCTTAGTTTTGCAAGACTTTCAGAAGTCTCACCCTAGAACGTCCTGGTCAGCCTTGTTTGAACATATGGTACCAAAGAGCAACTGTAACAAAGATAGCTAATATTTATGGAATTTATAAGAGCTTGTCTGCATGCTGAACACTTTAAATGGATCCTATTTATTTCTCACAAAACTGCTGCGAGCGGTATACTGTTATTTTATTACTCCACTGTTTCAGATATGAAAACTGAGTACCTTAAAGATTATATAATAAGGTAAAACAGTGTAGAGATAGGATTCGCTTTCATAATAATATTTGAGGTTTGGTTTTTTTCTTTGTTTTGTTGACTACATAACATACTTTGTTCCCTCTGGTGATGAATTTGACATCTTGTATTTCAAACTTTTTCAAATCCAACCAGTTTCATAATGAACTAGGAATCCTCAGCCATACCTGAGAGCAAATCAGAGCTAAACTGGACAGAGTGATTTGCTATAAAAGTCTCTTGAAAGTTCCATCTTACTTTATTCATTTATTGCATAAAAGTGTTTTGCATATAGGTACTGTATTAGCTTTCTGGGTTTTTCTTATCAGGACCAGGCCATAAAAAGTCTGTGCCTGCCCAATAACAGAGTAATATCTGAAGGGTAATCCTAGGTTTTATATTCCTACAAAAGGTGATAAAATATTCAATATACTATATTTTATATCTGATATATGAAATAGGAAAATTACTGAGTATTTTCCAAGGTGGTTGTCACAAGTTTCTGAATTTGAACCAGACTCCAATGAATGTATCCTGGAATAAGAAGTTTTAGTCCAAAGCTTTATTTCCACATGACATGAAACCATGTCTGAGATAAACATGTTACAAGCAATCTGCTTGACTTGGAATATTAAATGCTTTTCACTGTTACAAATATGAAAAGATTGTGACATAATTGTTGCCTTAATTTAAAGCATCTATACCTTAGTTGGAACAATTTTAGAATGTCATTAGGCAGTATATAACATAATATTAAATTACTTACATAATAAAGTAACCCTCTCTTAGACCTGTCTTTTTCTATTTTTTTGTATAAATGAATTAGATAAAATGTAAGGCATCCTTGCTATATTGAAGGTTTTATTGGCTGATAAAAATAATGACTCAGTATACAAGAACTTTGTACTGAGAACAAGAATTAACAAATTTAAATTAATAGGACTAAATAGAAAGCCCTTCATTTTTTTTCAAAAATTTAATAGAAGTGTGGGGAAAATCTGCAATATTCGCATTCAAAGAAATCTTGCTGAATTTTAATTAACCTAAATTTTCACACAATATCCTAAAATACTTATGGAGCATCAGGCATGTTGGCATGGTGGATCTTACTACTTGGTACATCTGCGAATGCAAATTCATTCATCTGGAAGGTGTAGCTCAAGGGAGAAGATATGTTCCCAGGTTGAAGCACATCAGCAGTAGACACAACACTCAAAGGAGGTCATATTTGATAAAATAGCCTATGGAAGAAGGAGACGGGATTGTTGAGTGATGGGGAAACCAGGCGGGACAGAAATATTGAGTAACCACAGGATGTTTAGTCTAGAGCAAAAAAGATTATGGGACTTTGATGGTTGTTTTCCAGCATTTGGAGAGCTATTGTGTGACTATAAGGGAAGCCTCAAGACTCCTTTGGGTTATTTCAGTGGGTGAAAGTTGGAGAAGAGCAGATTCATTCTGGTATCTTCAGAAGATTTTCTGCCAACCTCAAAGAGCCTGTCTCTATAAAGGAATCGTGGGCCATGGGCATTCCAGCAGAGACTGACTAACGGTCTATCACACATCCAGCTTCCTTCTGGGAAAACTAGAGTTGGTCAGTAATGAGGATGAATGCTTTCTGAGGATCCCTCTGATGCCAATTCTTTCATTTGTGTTTTTCAAATGAAGTACTAAATAACAGAACTTTGCATATTCTTTCCTGAAGCCTTCAGACTGATTAGAATTTTGCTAACCACAAATGGGTATGTTTTGCCATATTCTTCCCCTTTGCTGGCTGAAATAACCTTGACTCAGTTAACAGAGTATCATAGTAAATCTGTTCTGATCGTTCATATGCACTGCTGAACCACCCAGGGTAAAATGATTATTAAAACCTAGACTGTGACTCCATTCATCAACCACAGGCCCTGTAAATACTGCATTGACCAGAATATACATGCAAGGGAAAATTTTGTCTCAGTGTGAGGTGAATGGTAGAAGGAATTTCACAGTGCAGACCCCAGAGGATGGAACACATGCAAGATTCCACATACAGCTCATGGCTCAAGGCAAGTTTACAGTCCCCTGAGCCATGCAAATGCCAGAGGAAGGGAGGTACCCCTCAGCTCCTTGGAGCTACCCTAATATTTACTGTGGCTGCATCTCCCAAGCTGCATCTTCCATCCACCTGCTGTTTTCAGATGTGCCCAGCTGTCACAGTACAGCCAAAAGAAGAAAAAGTTGGCACGTCCTCAGCTGGCCATTCTTGTTGTAAACTTTTTATTAAGGAACATTTGGTCAACTAAATGTGCAATTCTAGGGGAAAGGGCTGCTGAGATATTTCTGTCATTAAATTTCTGTCAGTGAAAACTGAATTTACCTCTTTGTTTCTTGACAAATACATCATTTGGGCATCATGTCTAATCTGCCTGTAGAATCACTGTTTAGTTTACAAGGTTGAAATCTTACTCCTCTAATATTTATAGGGTTGATAAGTAAACACAGATACAAGCTCATTTTTAGTTATTACAATTAACCATAAATCACGTGTCAGGCAATGAACTTTGTATTTAAATTAAAAAGTTTAAGTGATTTGAAAATTATCTTGAACGGTACTAGGAAAATCTGGCTAAAATATAGAATTAAGCTAAAATGAAATTAGTTGTATGATCAAAGAGTTACAGAGACTTTTATAATACTTCAAGTAGTTACTAAAAATAAAAATGATACTGGTATTCAGTGAGCAGTAAATATAAATATGATTTATATTAATATCTGATCACTTTGTCAAACTAAAGAACCACAATTATAAGTGAAGCATTGTTTTGGTTTTGTTTCCCAAGAAGGCTGCTGCCTTCCAATAATCCATTGACAAAGTGAATGCTGAACAGTTGTGTGGACAATGATCACAACAAAGCTCTTGCTTTTCCCTTTTACTCAGTCATTTAAGGACCCACTCATTATTGTGTTTAAAAATCCAGCATATCTAACATGTGATTATTTCCCTTTAAGACATATTCAAATAAGAAAACCCACAATAAACTCTCCTTTTACTTCAAAAAAAGGACAACATTTCACAACTGAGTTTTATTTGGCTAACCTACTTCAATCAATTTTGATCCAACTGTATAAACCATTTTCACAAAAGATGAGTGATAAGTGCCTATGAGGTAATACTAACACTCCAGCTAAACTGAATTGTTTAACTTACATAACAACTTTAAAAAGGAAGTTCTACTACTGTCCTGCTTCAACAGAGGAGGAAACTGAGTTTTAAGGAATTTGTGCAAGATGACACAGCTAGGAACTGCCAGAGGAGGAATTTGAATTCAGATAGCCTACTGGTTCTAAAGTCTATGTATTTAACCATAACACTTCACTCTAATGATACATAGGTAAAATTTAAAATTAATCACATTCTTTGCATACATACCAGACTCTGCATGAAGCCATAGATAGATAGATAGAGAAGTGTTGCTTAATGATGGAGATGCATTCTGAGAAATGCAGTTAGGCAGTTTTGTTATGCAAACATCACAAAGTATATTACACAAAATAAGGATAGCCAAGCTTACTATATAATAATACGTATGGTGTGGTCCATTGGTCCTAGGGCCATGATGAACAAATCCACATTACAACAAATCAAGCACAAGAGAGAATGTTGCAAACAAGAGATGAAGTAAGAATAAGATATGTGGGGCTACTGCTGGAATAATACAGCATCCCGGTGCATAAATTTTTGTTAGTGTACGTAGGAGTACACATTAAAACAACTGAAAACGAGAACACAGTAAATACGATGCCTAGTCTCAAGGTCCTTTATTATTATTTTCAGGTATTATGTTGTTGTATGTGCTATACTTTCACATGAGTGGTAGCACAATGGGTTTGTTCACACTAGGATCTCCACAAAAAAGAGTAATACATCATATTATGATGTTGTTAATGCAGCACATGATTATATTATCACATTAATTTCACGGGCTGGGACACTTGGATACAGGTAAGAGAAATGACAATAGAATCATTATTCTGTATGTCTGGCATAACATGCTAGCTTGAATGTACTCCTAGTCTATTGGTTGTGAGACTGTAGGATGATAATAAATTAAGGTTCTTTTATGATGTCTTCTTTGCAGGGGTGGAATGGTTCAAACCAGTGAGCAGTATGAATTTGTGCACCATGCTCTATGCCTCTACGAAAGCAGGCTTACAGCAGAAATTGTTGAATGATTCGCTGAAGATTTACCAGATCATCAGTCTCCTGGGGTGATTAATCAAATTACCCCTTTGAAGCTTCTTAAAGGAGCTTCCTACCATGAAGGAAAGATGAGCTCTGAAGCCAACCTGTGGCATGGACTGTGGAAGGCTGGCAAACATATGCAAGATCGCCAGCCCTTTGTGTATAACAATGCACTTATAAGCATCCCCCAAATCACTTTGAAGGTCCTATGCTGATGAGGTGTGATAGGTTTCTCACACAGCCTGAAATGGATTTCGTTTTGTCTGTATTGACTACCTGCCACCCAGAATGTCTGTGTGTAATATTCGGTGATAACAGTCATCAGGTAATGACTGGATGAGCTGCTGAAGAGATCATTATTGTGTGTTTAGATGCTTTAATGTTTGCAGAGTCTGTCTTGTGAACAGCTGTTCACCTGTTCCTGTGTTAAATGCTATTACCTGTCTCAGTTAACAGAACCTTGCTGCTAACATTGCAAGTGACTGATAATGGATTTTTAATAAATAAGTTTTTGCTTTGGAAAAAAATCAAAGCAGTAACTATTTTATATGGAAATACATCTTGATAATATTATCTATTACATGTGTATTTACAGTACCTCCTGTCAATCAATTACAGAGCACAATGATTGTCAACGGATGTATATGTATTTATTCTCTTATTAGGTATAGAGGTAGCTCCTGCTTTGGAACTCTATCCACTATATTTCTACATTGTGACTTGTTTTACTTAAAAAGGGAAAAACAAATTTGTAGCAACTATGAAGAATCACAAATTTTAACTACTTGTCTCTCTTTTACTAAGAAGGGATTTTTGAAGATGCTCTCTACCCAGAATCCCTTTCCCATTAAAAGGCTGATACCTTTGTGGTTGATGCAACCTGGTTCTTCATAAGGACGCTGCCTCATATGTCCTTATATTGCCGAAAGGTTTAATCCTCAAGGGGTAAAATTAAAATAAATACACTCAGCAAACATCTAGATGTTCTGCTCAAATATGAATTTTTAATGCAACAATGTTGACTTTGTTTCATACTGCCAATAAACTACTCTTAATACTAAATATTGAGTAAAGTCTATTCCTTTTCTACTTGGAGACAGGCTATTATCTGTTTGGGGGAGCATGAAGTAGGGAATATGATGGTTTAATTTTAGTTTCTGCAGCTGCCCAATGGTGATGACTCTCTTAGTATGTAATGTTATCATTACTTGAGAGATAATGATCTAAAACTGCCATCATTATGTGGTTTTCCTCGTAGACTCCCATCATATCATTATACAAACGGTACATGTTTATATCTTTATATCACTTGTCATGGGCCCCCACAAATTACCTGGTTTGCATATATTCAGCAGAATCACATCACCTGAAAAGATGTAATGTTACAGGAGCATTCAATTATCTAAGATTACAATTCTTCCCTCTTGAGGTTAAGAAATCATGAGCCAAAGAGATGGTAGGTGACGACTTAAGAAGGTTTATTCTGTTCCTGGAGGCTAGATCTATATTTTTTTAAAAGAGAGGGGTAATCAAAATCCCTTCTTTCTAAGGAAACAGACAAAAGGACACTGGTGTAAAACTTCCCCCAAACAATTCAATTGGAGGAAGTGCTCGTCACTGACTTTTCCCCTCACCATGAAGGCACATTTCCTTCCTAGTCTTTGCTTCTCTTATCTGGGAGAAATTTTTTTTCTCCCCAAGCGAAGTGTGAACAGTTGTTAAGTGGAAAATGGAGGCTGAATTTTACGTGGCGATTCTTACCTTCTTGATCTTCACAAGTTCAGGTGAGTGGGTCTGCCTCAGTTTCCTGAGGTCTCTCTTCCAAATCTAACCGAGGAGTCCCCTGACCTTTAAAAAGTGCCTAAAATGAGGCAGAAATAAAATGAGGTCTACATGGCAGGGTAGTCAAAAACAGTGAGGAAGGGGAATGAAGGCAGCCAGCTGCGCTCATACCGCTGAGATTTCTCTCCCAAAGCAAATAAATGCTCTTTCTTTGTCCCCCAAATGCTACTGGCAGCACTGCTTCTAAAAGGGATCTTTACAGCAAACAGTGAAGAATCCAGAGGGGTAATGCTTTATTATTATGTAGCAGGCTGTTGCATTCCCCGTTTTTTTTCTATCCAGCTTATAGTCATACTTTCTTTTGTGTCAAAGAAAAAAACTTGAGCAATATAATTAAAGCGGTGAGGAAATTTGTTTTATTTAAAAGCTGTCATTAGGAAAAGCTGAATATTTGCCTTTGGAGAGCTGGAAAATTTAAGTAAAAACTCATTGAATGTCTAAATATCTCATTTCTCAATATGGATGTTTAATGGCTGAATTTAACTTTTTTTACATTAATGCCAGGCTTTTTAATCTGGCATTTTGGGGGAATGTAGATCTTATCACAGAATAAATGCTGTTCTCCAGGACTATAGAAAACTTCATTTGAAAATAGGTCGTCTTTCCTTGGTTGCTCTTAGCTACAGATTGTGACTAGAGGGATGAGAAAATGTATTTTATGTTTATCTTTTAATAAATATATCCAATTTTGAAAGTTTTGACCAGACTATATGATTTATATACATTACTTCTTGCAGTGTGAATGTAAGGATTGAAGGAGAGTATTTTTTCCACTAGTCGGAAAGGTGTCCTGGAGTGAGTCAAAGGTTACAAAGGAAACTAACATTTACACAACTATGGCACAAGTAATTAATTGAGCTAAGATGTCATATCATATTCTTTACACGTTTTTCTTATCCAAAAGAAAATTATATTCTTTAGATGATTTTGTTTCTTCTCCAAGCTTCTTTTCATTTTTCCAATGGGTGTGTGTTTACTTCCCTAAACCACCCAAAAGCTTATAAAGGTGAGAGAGGGGATTTGCTAAGTGTGACATTTTGATATTTTTCATTGTCAGCCTTAGAATTTTATTGTTTTTCCCCCCTGAGATTTTAAATATGTGTGCTAAATTTGGGGAGACTCACTTGAAATGATTAAAATAGCATAAGGACACCTAGCATTGTTACTTAGCTAATTTGTGGATGAGTAGTTTTGTTTTTAATGATCCTTGTAATCTGTGACAGTACTTTATAAGCTTTTCATCTTCCAGAAGGGTTTCAGATTGTTCATGTCCAGAAACAGCAGTGCCTTTTCATAAATCAGAAAGTGATCGTGGGCTCATGCAATGGGACCAACCAGAACCAGCAGTGGCTGTGGACTCAGGATGGAAAGCTCCAGCATGTTAAATCTGCTCTGTGCCTGGGTATCTCCAATGTCTCTGGTGGTCCTTCCCGACCAGCTGTCGCCACCCACTGCTCCCAGGCACCCCGATGGACCTGCTATGAGCAGGAAGGGTTCCTTGAGATGGAAAATACATCTTTCTTTCTTAAGAAACAAGGCCCTAAGGTAGTGATCAAGAAGGGAAGGAAATACCTCCATAGCTGGATGAAAATAGATGCCAATGAGAAGGGAAAACTGGCCAGTGAAAGCCTCTGCTTAAAAAAAGGTGAGCTATTCCTTTCAGAATCAATTCTGAAAGTCTTTCTACTAAACATCTTTAAGTTAAACATTTTTGCTGTGAATTTATCTCACTATTAGAGGTTTGCTTTAGGAAGTCATAAAAGACAAACTAACTGAATCACACAGTATGTTAGGCACAAAGGACCTTACAAATCACTGGAGACATTATCTGGAGATGAAGCCCCTCACTTAGCAGAATGAAATTTGTCAAGATTAAGTACATGATTCCAGATCATCAGTAAAATAGCTTTAATTAAAACCAGTTTCTTAACTTCTTATCCAGTATATATTTCATGACACTTGTAATTCCCAAATGCATGACTGTAGACTTTTGCCCAATGGGTTGCATAAGAATCCCTAGGGGAAGGGGATCTAGATTTGTGAATAACTCTTGATGTTTTTACAAAGCTTCTTACATAATATGATTCCCCATTTGGAGATCAACATCTACTCTTCCTATAAATCTTTTAAGGTTGAAAATGTATTTCCCATTATACTAATCTTCAGTTTTCTGTCACTCATTTTTTTCATTAGGTTAAATAATTAGATACCAATTGAATGCAATGGGGTCTTCTAAAATGAAATTTCAGAGTTATAGCTCTTGGGGCTGGGGGTTTAGCTCAGTAGCATAAGTGCCTGCTTGGCAAACGCCAGGTCGTGAGTTCAATCCCTGGCACAAAAAAAAAAAAAAAAAAAAAAAAAAAAACCAGAGTTATAGCTCTTGTTCTTATATCATTGCTGGCTCTGCAAAGAAGATAAAGATTTAAATGTCAGGTAGAAAATTCACCTTTATGGGAAAATATGCCACATATAGTTCCAATCTGCACAACTCATTTCCCACTGTTCATTCAAAAAACAGCACAGAAACAGTGTAAATATACCAGTTGTACTTCTCCACATAGCAATTGTAACGCTTCCCCAAACCTTAGCAGAAGATTCTGAATTGGAACTTTACAAAAAAGTAGAATATGGATCCACTAGAGAGCTATTCAAGACAGAAAATAACTTACAAACATACTGTCTTCTTTGACCTTTGTCACTCATGGAAAATATGTCCAGTGATGGACTTCAAGAGTAAAAGTACATAGAAGAGATCTTTTATAATTAACTACTAACATAGCATATCCAAAATATAGTCAGTAGCATGAATTTTTAAAAAATTCTAGGAAAAAGGTTGTTAAAATTTTAAAATCATATTTGAATATATATAAATATAATGCATAATTTTGCTTTAACACAGTGAAAAATTGACAGATACATTTTTCTATCCTATCTTCAACTTACTATTGATTAGAGATAAAGAATGATATTTAGCATAGCATAAAATATGCTATTTGTCTTGCTAAGAAGCTATGGTGAAAATTAACCAAAATATGTTTACAGTTGCAATGAATGATTCCAAATACCTTTTTAAGTAGACAACTACATACTATAACCTAAATCAGTACAAATATGAAAAATGCACATTAATCATCAATAGAATATAAATTGTTCATACATTCTTTAGTAGAAAGAAGAAAGTAAAGGTAAAAATATGAACCATATTTGTCATGTTTGCTTCATAAAGGAAGCATTCATGATTTCATTCAAGCATCCAAGTAATATTTATGTAAACCTATCATGTGCCAGAGTTTGTGCTTTACAGCACAAAGTACTTGATACCAGTGATTCTCAACCCAAGCTTCATATTAGACTTATTTGGTAGCTTTTAAATAATACTAATATCTGGTCCTCATCCTCTTGGCCAATTACATCAAGTATTATACTTGCAAAATGTTTCCTAGGTGAATCAAATGTGCAACCAACCTTGAAAATCAGTAATTACTTCTTACTCCCTAGCGTAATAGAGAAGACAGGTAAGTGAATAGGCAATTATATTAGAGTGTAGTAGAAAGAAATGACCCTTCTTCCAATACACTTCTTCCAATACCACTGTGTCACATTGCACGCTCATTCTTTGGAACATTTTTTAAGAGTAACTTTAAAGTTGTGTATTTTTTAAAAAAATTATTTTGAAGGTCCACAGGGTTTTATCATAATTTAACTGTCGCAATTCTAAGAGTTTTGACATTGCTTTTCTTCTTCTGCTTTGCTCATTCAATAGAATCCCAAAGTAGATTAAAATTCAATTTAAAAATCACTGAGAACAATTTTTGGATGAGAATCTATAGTATAGTAAGGGTTTTCAAACAATTGTTGCTACTCTAGTGATTTTCATTAGAATAAAAATAGAAAATTAGCCTATATTTTTTAATTTTTCATATAATCATATTTCTTTGAAGCCCCTTAGTGAAACTTATTAAAAGGACAAGTAGAATATCAGAATAAAAGTTTATGGGGGGCCAAGGATATAGCTCAGCAGCACAGCACCTGCCTGGCAGGTACAAGGTCATGAATTCAATTCCCAATAAAAAGTTAATGGAGCCTAATTGGTAGGAACTTAATTAAATAAGATTTGTGGAATGTATAACATGAATATTTTTAAATATTTGGTATTGGATTAACAAAACATATATATGTATATGTATATATATAATAAAAGCATCATTCTCTCCATATATATTTTGTCAATCTGATAACAAATATTTTAAAATATTCATGTTATACATTCATGAAAGGTAGTCATTGGTAATACAATAAGATCTATTAGATTGCACTGAGTTTTTATATGATCACACAGTTGAACTTTTTAAGGAATACTATTACTTTAAGAATAAGTCCAGATCTTTAATTTTCAAAATTTTAAAACCTAACAATCAGAAATGCAGAGCTTCCTGCTTAGCTTGACCTTAATATATTAAAGATAAAATTATATGACTCCTTTGGGGTGTATTTATACATTAATACATTCCAGGAGTGTTCACTTGCAATTTTATTTTAAAAGATCAATTTTCTCCATTATCAAATCTTTTACAAAATGCACAAGATACAGGTAAAAAACAGAAAAAGTATATATATATACTGATTGAGAACAATGATTATACCTTGAGTCTTTTTATAAAGTAGTCCCCTCCAAGCATAAGGAATAGTTCTAACATTCTCCCTCAAGTGAATAACTGAAACCACAAATGGTACTAAATCCTGTATATATTATATTTTTCTTGTACATACATACTAGTGATATGGCTTAACGTAGGCACAAAAAGAGATTAACAATAGGTAATAATAAATTAAAACAATGGTAACATTCTCCTGTAATAAACATGCATTGATCATTCTCTCTAAAACATGTTTCAATTTTTATTTTTTCACTTAAAGGAGGCATTTTAAGGCTTCTTTTTGACACACCCAAATTACCAAAGTCACTACTCTTACACTACAGGGCCATTATTATGTGTAAAATAAGAGTTATTTAAAATAAGGGTTACAGAACACAAGCATTGTGATACCATAAGATGATTTAGTAACCAATATGACTACTAAGTTACTATTGAGTGGGTAGCACATACAGAGCAGATTCACTGGAAAGGGGAATAGTCAAATCCTGGTAGTGTTGAGTGGCAAGGCTTCAGAATGTATCATATGACCCAGAATGCTGCACAGTTGAAAATATAAATTGTTCACTTTATAAATTTTCCATTTAATAGTTTTGGACTATGATTAAAACAGAAAGCGAAAACACTGGAAAACATAGACTTTCTGTGTAGTAATGAGAATTGAACCCAGGGCTTGGACATGCCAGACAAGCCTACCACTGAGCAACAGCCCAGGTGAGGGACTTTCATCTTGTCACCCATGCTCAACAAATCCTGATTAAATGAATAAATGTTTCAATTTTCAGAAAGTGATGAATATAAAAACTGTAGAAAATATTAACTAGTAAAAGCTTGAGGACTACTTTGAAGAACGTTGTATTAAAATTATACCTATTGCTACCTTTTATTCAATCCAAGTATGAGTTTTAAACCCAAGCCAGCAAAACATACAGTTGCATCTATTCCAGATGGAAATAATCTTAGCCTAGCAAATAGACAACAAAGTTTATAGTGGCCCAGTCTGGCAGTTTTATGAATCTACCTGATAGGGAAAATAGTATATTATTTGACTTTCATATCTACATAAGAAAGTAGGAATTTTACTTAAAGGAATCTCTTAGTTTGGGAGAAGATCTCAGCTAATAATCTTTGACAGAAGGAAATGAAAGCATTGTAAACTTGAAACTGGTTCAAAAACAGTACACATGCACACAAACCCATTAACAGCCAGACTGTACAAAAGTTCTAGGTAAAGTACAAAATCTCATCATGTTTTGAATACCTTCTCCAAAGAATGTCAAGTCTTCTAGTATTTATAAAAGCTGGATAGTTGCCTAAAATCATTATGTTCCCTCAGATGCTTCAGACTGAGAGCAACATTGAATATAAAATCTCAGTGGACAAACCAATGCTGGTTACATTCAGTACTTAACTACATATCAGTTCATCCAAATATCATATTTATCCAAGAGCAAGCAAATTTTTAAGTGTCCTTGATGTGGCCAAGTTGATGAAATCACTGAAAAAGATTTTGCTGAGGCAGTAAGCCATATTGTTAGCAGGCTGATATAACAGCTGGTTAAAGTAATTTAACTGTAGTAATTTGGATGGGAGAATAAAATGCATAAGCACTGCAAAAGACAAGCAAGCATGTACACTTTGGGGAGAAAAGGTGTTAGCAGAAATTATTTGCTTTAGTGGCTGGCTTCAGTGCTTGTGAATACGGAGAATTTGTAGGGGAAACAAACAGGGTCTTTCTTTTGTATGTACAGATGCTAAGTGGACCAAGTTAACTCTCAGAGCCATTTTAGGATCTCTTTTCTTTTTTCACCATCAACGTATGTCTTTGTAATGGACCATGTTTAATACAGTCATTAAAAAAATATCCTCAGTGATTATTAATATGCAATTTATATGATCTTAAAAATAACTGGCACAGATTCCATAATTTTCCAACCATTCTCAGTCTGGGACCTACTGTAGACTTTGGTCATTTTTGCCTCTATAAGCCTTTTCCTCCAATAAAAAAACAAATGAAAACAATGTGACAGACTTGTGAGCCCTAAATTCTGTTTTTCCTGATACGTGAAAAATATTAAAACATGTCCTTCTACTGTAAAGTTTATTTTTTTTATTTTTAAAGAAATTAAAACATTTAGTAGGCTCGAAAGATGACCTTAGGGACTACACCCATGGTAGACATGGGTGTAGGTCAGCCCTGTCCACTACCCGTTTCTATTCCTCTTTCCCTGACCCTGAGCAGTAGCTGCTGGCTCCAGTTCTCTCGCACAGGCTGATATCCCTAAACCACTTCTCCGGTCAACTTGCTTCCCTCTCCCCAACCATCTCATCATTTTCCTAGAAGGAAACATAGACATGAGGATGATGCAGAGCCTGCATAATATGGTGCTGCTTGCAGCATAGCAGCTAGCAATAATTGGTTGCTAAAGTGTTTCTTTGATTTCTTTAAAAGTCTTTCTTCTCTAATGTAAATTATTTATTATGCTGTGCTTTGGTGTTTTACTATCCTTTGTCTTGGTATCAATATCCATTTGTTAATTTTACTTCATTTCTAATCTTGAATATTTTAAATTTAGGTATGCAAGTCAACTGTACTCTTTAACTGACTATATGTTTTGAAAAATTATTTTATCATTTCCAATACAATCTAACTACTATAATTCTCGTCATTTTCACTTTACCTTTACCAGAGCTAAATATTGTTTAAAGTGTACGTGTATTATACATGTGTATGTGTGTATGTTTATCATCCTTTTTCTAAAGTTTCTTTCTAGCTTGTTATCTTTTCCAGATGATTTACTCACTTTCAAAAGGTTCAGTCAGCCAGGTGTGGTGGGACACTCCTGTAATTCCAGTACTGTGGGGGTGCTAATGCAGGCAGAGCTTAAATGGAAACCCAGCCTGGGAAATTTAGTGATTTAGCAAGACTTTATTTCAACATAAAAAAAAAATTAAAGTGGAATAGGGAAGGCTGAGAACATAGCTAAAGAGGAAGATACTGGTTTCAATCCTCAGTTCACACAAAAACTATATTTGGCATTTTCTTACATGATAAAAAGTGTCAATATAGTTAAAATTTCCCATGCCCAAAATGTTCCATTCAGTTATTATGTTTTCAATTATTACACTTAGAAGTTATTTATATCATTTAAAGAGAAACAAAATATGAATTGTCCTTATCATCCCTGTACAAAATCTCATTTCTATTATTTTATCTGACTCAATTATAGATTGATGCACTGTAAACTAAAATATACATTGCTCTTTTTAAAATGTGTTTAAAAGATGGTCTTGATATGATGCAGTTACTGCAAATAATTTTATAGGTGATACTACCCTATTCAAAGAGCTATTTGTCCTAGAATTGTGTTCTAAGAGGAATTTTATTACAATGTGAAGACAATACAGTAGAAATGGTACAATAAAGCCTTTAAAAATAGCTTTAACACATTGTTCCATTGTATAAGAACTTTTCCTTGTGTTTGCTAAAACATCTTGCTCTTTCATGAAGTCTTAAATGTACATACATTTAAAAGAACATCAGAGGAATTCATAGACACCAAAACACCCAAAGATCTATTTTTAATATAATTCCTTGTACCTACTTCAATAGAGTTTAGGAGACACAAAAAATTTTTATCTTGGTAACCTTTTTTATTTTGATAATGGATTTTCTTTTTTCCCATCTAATTTATAATCTTTTGATAACCACAAAAAGTTGTTAAGATTCCATTTGGCTTATATTACAAATATGGCTAAAGCTGTATACTTAGAATCACCAGGGAACCTTGCTAGAAATGTAGGTTCTGGGTCCCATACCAAATCTTCCATGTCACAATTTATAAAGCGAGGACAAAGGCAACAAACTCCAGCTTTAAAATTCACAAAATGTGGAAGTTGAACATTAAGGCTAAAATTTTTTCTTGCTCTTTAAGTAACACATTTATGAGCTACATAGTGAGTTTAAGCCCAACCTGAACTACATAGCAAGACCTAGTCTCAAATAAATAAATAAATAAATAATTAGCATAGTTAAAAACACAGACACAAAATGAACAGCTGTAGGACCTAAGAATCTTATAGTTTCTTTCTTTGGAAAAAAAAAGTAGATGGCCTAAAATGAAAAGTGGATCTGTTTGGTTTAAGGTGTTTTAAAATTATATATAAAAGGTTAAATATAATTAGAGACGACTGATATTTTTCCCATAAGGTAGTCAAGAGCTGTATGCAATGACAATAATAAATGATATAATTTACAGAAGAAATTTCAAAAGTGTTTCAATCATTTATCTATTTTGTTTTAATCTGTTTCATTAATCTAATTGGTTATACAAATTGACTACATAAAAATTCTTAAGATAAAAACTTATCCACTAATCCTTAATTTAGAAGAGTTAGCATATTCTTACATGCTAAGAAATATAATTATATGTGAAGTATTCACAAGCTTGGTTTTTGCTCTAATCCTATCATTTAAAATATTTTTAAAGAATCTGAAAGCTAAAATTTTCATATGTAGTAGTCAATTCAGAGGATTTACATTGGCCAAAACTCAAAATGACCAAAATACTGATCTCCATATACAGAAAGTTTTACATTCCTACAATAGACACACATCTATCTAAGAGAACACTTAATCACCTAATCTAAGATTGCAAATTTAAGATCCTTTTTTTGGAGTTTTTTTTCTAATGGAATCTAATTATATGATTGAGTTTGTCACATAGAAAATACTTTAATTTAAATCAGAAAGGTTCAATCCCAACAAAAACATAGTGATAGTGACAAAAGATTTGAAAAGATAAAAACAGGAGCTAAAGGAAATGACCATAAGTCAAAGTCTAAACCTAGCATATGTAAAGCAGAGTGGCCAGATGATACACACATGTTCTTATTGGCTAAATCTGTCAACTCCATGCACAAGGTACTTTGCACAACTCTGTACATCTTAAGGGAAAGATAATAGTCATGATTATTTTATTAACTTTTAGGAGAATTGCTGCTCCTTACATCTTGCTAAGTTGTAAAAGTAGTATTTCTGTTGTGATCCTTTTTTTTTTTGCCTTATCCTCCTCTTACTTACATAAGTTATCATGTGATACATATTAAAATGAAACTGAAATGAAAGGAGTGAGGCTCAAAAGGTGACATTAAGGCAGACTAAGACAAGGAAAAAGCGATGATTAGTTACTTCTTTAGGAGACCTCCTAAAGATCACACAGTAGTTCTTTTTCTTTTTTTTTTTTGGTACTAGGGATCGAACTCACGACCTCGCGCTTGCAAGGCAAGCACTTAAGCCACTGAGCTAAATTCCCAGCCCCACACAGTAGTTCTTAATAATTAGTTGCTTGACTGTGTGAACCAGTAAAGGAGTAGTGAAAAATAAAATATTTTCTCTGGCCACCTTTAGTCAAACTCTTCAAAGTTATAGCTATCTGTTTTGATAAGATGTTGTAGGTTTTTTATATCCCTGAAAACTCACCATCTATGGAGACATTTAAACATGCCATCTTGAGCCATAATTTACAGAACTTTCCAATGCTTCATATTATATGACCATTTTCTAGAGTCTTGCCACACAAAGGGTGATATGAAAACCACTATCACTATAAAACCTGTAAGAAAGGTTGAATCTGACAGTTTCCATTACCTCAGAATTAGAACATTAACAAGGTTCCTGAGAGACGAAAAGCACATTGTTAAACATGGCTAAACGCACCTAATTCAGAACCAAATGTTTTTCATTATGGGAAATTCACCCTTGCAGAGCAAAGTTATAAATTAATCCCACCAAGTCATATATTTTAAATCACTTCACTATTCTTCCGAAAGGTAAATAGCTTAGAAAATACAGCAGGTCCATGATTTGGGCTGCATACAACTATAATCAAAAATAGTTTATAATGCATACTAAGTTATAGTTGGACAGAAGTAAGTTCTGGTGTTTTCTTGCACAGTTGGGTGGCTACAGATAACAATAATCCCAGAAAGCTAGAAGAAAAGATTTCACCATAAAGAAATGATAAATGTTTGAGAAGATAGATGTGTTTAACTTTATTTATTTATTATATAATGTGTGCAAGTATTGAAACATCATTGGTTATCCTACAAACCAATGTTAAACATAACTTCATGTTTAAATGTGTCAGTTAAAATAAATTTAAAACAAAAAATGTATTGTAAAGTGTTTGTGCTGTGGTTAAAGAAATGTGTCATTATTCTTCAAGGAATTGTTGATCTCTATGATGAAGTTAGGAAGTTAACGCATAGTGATTCTCAATCTGCTATTTTGTTGAATACTCCTTTGAGAAACTGATGAAATTGCAATGGCACCCCATAGAGAAATGGTGCATATGTTATGTACTCAGAGTCTCACATAGAATTTTGGAGATGAAGTCCCATGCCCCATGAACTCAGTGGTCCCTTAGATGTTCAGTCAATTTAATTCTGTCCTCTACACAAAGTAGGCACTTTTTAATAGTAGTTTTTACAGCACTCCCTTTACCATATAAAATTGACGGATGGCTAAAGGATGAATAGACCAGAGAGGGCCAATGAACTTTGTCATACACTCAAATGATTTTTGCTTTATCTTATTAGTGAACTTACCCAAGGGGTCTTTTTTGTCTAAATAAAACTGTTTTTGTGAAGGCTCAAAAAATACATGAATAATTTTTGCAACTGTCCTTCCTTTACCTCAGCTCACCTGGGAACAGAAGTTTCAGTGCGAAGCACTAGAAACACAACTCCTCCTCAGATCCCCACTACATTTAATACAGCTCTGTATAGCCAAGGAAACCTTATTAGGAATACCACAGAGGCCTTCATCCGGAATACTACAGAAAACAGCACACAAAACAGCACCCAGAAGAATCACCCGAATCTGCACATGACTGAAATTGCAGACACATCATGGATTCCACTGACTACTCAGCCCTTCTCCAGCACCACTGAAGAGGTAAAACGGCAGGGAGAAAGGGGGGAGGCAAAGGATCAGAAAGGTCATTGCTTGCAAAAATTTGCTTTGCTGAAATGCCACTATTGCGGGGGGGGGGGGTCACTTTGTGTCCTAAGTACAAATTATACATGAATGCATTTTGCAAAATGAGAAAATCTTTGAAATTTAATTGAAATCTCTATATCTTAGTAAAGTAAATGTAATTAGATCACCATGACATGACTATACTCCTACGAGTTTGCTATTTTTTGAACCAAAATCAGGGATCATGATTTTACACATTGCTTAAAACCAGGAAATATGAATTGAAATCAATACTTTACAAGTGATCTTGCATGTATGTCATAATTATTGTACTCTGAGTGGGCAAAGTGTTGTAAAGCAATGGCAGATATGAGAATCATGATACTTGACTTGAAAGCACAAACATCAGCAAATGTCAAGTGCCATTTCTACATCAGTATCCTCTGTGTAACTTACCTATGATCTTTAATCCACAAGGTGACATATAATCAAATGATTGAGAAGTGGTAATGATGTGGTCAGTTCTGTTTTGAGTACTCACCTCTTTGGTTCTGCTTTCATCTCAGAGTTTTGGGTCACCACTTAGACAACAGAGGTGTAATTATACCCAATTCAAGAAGTTCACATTTGGGGAATGAGCGTATAGTTCAGTGGCACAGTACGTGCTTAGCATATCCTAACTGTAGGTCTAATCCCCATCACCAAAACAAAGAACAAAAAATAGCATTAGGTTTTACTCGGCAATGTTTAGCTATTTCCTAACATGCAACCCAAATAATTTAAAGAAGTACATAGTTTTCAATGACATAACATTTGTTTGGCACTTTGGTATCTTTTCTATTGTGTAGAACCTAATCACACATGAGGATACCAGTTAGTCAGCACATAACTCATCAGTGATCAAAAAATAAATGTTCAGTACACAGAACATTACTCATGGAACTTTATTTTTGCCTCCACTTTTCATTTACCATGAATCGTCCCTCCGTCTGAACAAAATTAGGAAGATCCCATTACTCTCTAGAAACTGCTCATCACTATAAAACTCAGCACTCAACCTCTATCCATTAGCAAAATGATCCACAACAGGAACTCTAGCTTTAAGTTTGACTAAGGGCTAATTTCTCCTCTCATATCACTCCACCCAGTTAGGGATTAAAGTAGGGAAAGGAGAACATGTCTGGAGTTTCTCACCTAGATTTCTACCCACAGATCACAGGTCAGTAATTACGGTTTCAAATCTGTCTGGGCTTGGAAAGTGGGAAAGAAAGTGGAAGCAGAAGAGCTATGACTTAAGGATGCTGTCGTGAACTGGCAGTATGCTCCCCTTTGTTCTCCAACTTCTGAACCCTTTCAACAGCTTAGGTGAAATTCACCACTTTTGAAAATGAATGCCCAGGTGGAGCATCTGCTTATTTTGGCAGATTGTGCCTCAACTAAAACTTCCATTCTAACATCAGTTTATAAGGGTATTCATTCACATATATGTTAATATGTATTAAGAAATACATTGAATGAAAACTATCATGGAATTGTATCTGCCTGAGCACTGCAAGGTTATATTTTAGCAAAAAGAGTTGTGCCCTGGTTTGACCATAGTGAAACACAGGGAAACACCCAAGAGTTTCCTGGTTTCCATTGGAATATGTCCCAGACAACCAGTTACAAAGCTATTTCAGGCATACTATACCAGTTGAACCAACCCAGCACTGTATTACCGAATTCACATGACCTGGACCTGAATTGGGTTATCAGCTTTACATCACATGAAGCACTCTGGTGATTTTGAAGTCTTTTTCTAGAATTAAATCCACTTTAGTAAATATGAGCTCCAGATGGGACACCAGAATGTCTATGCAACCAACTCTCTCATGTTTCAGCTTTTTTTTAAGCTCAGAAAAAATGTTGAGAATGTCCTGAGAAGCAATCATGTAAAAGCTGTGCTCTTTCCAAAGACAGCTTCTACAACTGTAGATTTCTGTAGACATCTTCGCTAAATCAGAGCATTTATTTTATGACAGTCATTTATAAACAGCTATAGTTAGATACTGTGAAATATAAAAATGACCCATTTGGGATATAAAATGTCCATCCTTGGAAAGCAATTTCAAAAGATAGTCTTCCTTGACAGAAGGTATCTAGAAAAATATAAAAGAAGAATAAAATCACTGAACTTAATTTCTTTTCTTTTTTTTATTTGTTTGTTTGATTTTTTTGTTTGTTGTTTGTTTTGGAGAATTTTTTTTGGTACCAGGGATTGAACTTAAGATCTTGTGCTTGCTAGGCAGATGCTGTGCCACTGAGCTAAATCCCTGGCCCCTTGAACTTAGTTTCTTGAAATCGTATAAGAAACATCTCTGCATGTCTGTTTTCTTTATCATAGGGTACCTGGTTTGTGAGGATTTTGAATTCACTTATCTAAAGGAGCTGTGGATTGGAGAAATATGTTATTGGGTGAACACAGGAAAATCTGAATGAAGTTTACAGGTTAAGGACTATATCAAATAAGAAAAATGTTTGCATTTCCAACATTTGAAATGCATTAGATTCAATATCTAGTAAAATCTTATGAGAATAAAAGAAAAGGACAAAGTGGATTGGAGCAAGGGGAGTGAATGGAATGGAATAGCATGGCATGGAGTGAAATGCCACAGAATGGACTACAGTGAAACAAATGGAGCTAAGTGGGATGGAATGAAGTAGAATAAAGTTGAAGGGAATGAAATTACATGGAGCAAAATGGAATAGAATTGAATGGCCTTGAATGGAATCAATTGGAATTAAATAGGGAAAATGGAATGGAATGGAATGGAATGGAGAGAATAGAACAGAAGTTCTATGAATTGAGCAGACTGAAGTGATATGGAAGCAAGTAGAACTCTTGACCACTTGACTAGTAAAGGATCCATTTACCACCAATGGCTACATGTGGTGGTCTTCTTGAGTGACCATGTGTTTTGATTGCCTAAGTGTTTTGAAATTTGTGTCTATCTAATATTTCATACATTCATATTATGAGGTATACCTTTTTCCTTCATAAACTAATTAACCCTTTCCTTTTTGTCCTTCATGTTTCACTCATTTTCTGTCTTAATCGCATTTCAACTCTCCCCTACCACACACACAAAAGTGTAAGAGACAGTAAAAGATAAGTGTTCCATTTAGACTTTGAAAAATATCCACCCACTCAACATTTCTTGAGAACTGACCGAGCATCAGAACACAGTGCATGTTAGACTATGAGTTCAACCCTCCAACTTACTCTTACTGATAGGTGACCAGAGCAAGTTACTTAAATTCTCTAAGTGTTAGTTTCTTCATCTGGAAATAAAACTTTAACCTCTGCAGTCTGTTGCAAGGGTTGAAAGTGAGAATACTTGTAAAATGTTTACTGCTGTACCTGGTCCTTTGTGCGCATTTAAGAGATACTAATTGTTTTGCTATACTTTACTACACCATAAAGATGACTGAAAAATTATTTTCTAAAGGAACTGTCTGTCAAGGTGTTAAAAATATATAAATATACACAAAAAGTTGCAGAATACAAAAGAGAAGATCCTGAATGGTATAAAGATTTCAGGGAAAGTCCTGTGAAGAATTAAATATATAAACTTAGTTTTAACAGGACAAAGGGGTTAACCTAATAAGATATAGAGAAGGTTAGATGAAGAGAAGAAAAGAAACTGAAGTGGAACAAGACGGAGTTAGAGAAGGTATCCAATTTTCACCTAAAATTTAAAGAAGCTTGAGATTTTATTACTTCAGTCAAATGGTACATTTTATACTCATCTATTGGGCACCCACCATTTGACAGAAATTGTGGGGTAAATAAAAACAGATAATAAAGATTGTCTCATAGAATTACATAGGCAGAACAATGTACTGAAATTCATTGAATAAGGATTTTCATCCTGGCCTAAATGTTAAAAAAAATAAAATAAACCTAGAGAATATAAGATCCCTGTAATAATTCTGCAATGAATAAGAAAGAGCATATATTATGAAATAGCCCAAATGCATGTATTCAAGTTCAAGGCCAGCCAAAACTACAAAGTAAGACCCTGTCTCAAAACAGACAACAACAAAAAATGGCATGTATAGTATTTGTTTCTTTCCTTTCAAAAGTACCTTTGAGTGATGAGACAAAAAACATAAAGAGAGGCTATGTACTAGTTGGAAAGCAGAAAATCCAGAGGATGAAAAAAAGCTAAGTTTGCTTACTGAGCTACGCTAAACTCTTTCATATATTCTGGAGGAGCTATATGTGTACTTGCATCTGTTTCTACCACTGTAACAATCTTGTCCCCAAGTTAGTGGTGTAAAACAATGAGTTTTCAGTTGCTTATGATCCCACTCGTGGGGTCTTCTTGGCTGTCTGTTGCAGCTGCATTCAGCTTGAGTGGTCAGCTAAGCTTGTCAGATTGAAAGCAGCCTTCCTTGTGTGACTGGCAGCCAGTGTAGGCTCTAGAGTTGCTGTCTCACCCTTCCATGAGGCCATGGAAGCTTCTTCTTCATGATGGTTTATTGCAGCTTCACAAGCAGGAAAAAGTAAAAGCTGTGAGGCTCTTGAGGCCTAGGATCTGGACTCACATGATATCACATTCTATGATGACATAAACCACAAGCTAAGTCAGACACATAAGAGTGGAGAAACAGACTCCAACTCTTGATAACAAGAGCTGCTAAGTTACATTGTAAAGAGGCATATGTGTTGGGTGAGTGTACTAGTCACTCTCCTGCTGCGGGGACAAAAACCCAACACCTGCAACTTGAAGGAGGAAACATTTATTTTGGCTCACAGTTTCGGAGGGTTCATTCCACAGTCAACTGGCTCCAAGGCAGAAATAGCATTGTGGAAGGGCCTGGCAGAGGAGAGATGTTCAACACATGGGAGCCAGGAAGCAAAGCAGGGAAACAGTACCAGAAAGGAAGGGGTGAGGAAACAGATACAAACTTCAAGGTCACACCTCCATGACACACCCACACACCCCCAGAAATGTGCTTTACTAATAGTTTGGGCAGAACACAAGCCAGTCAAGTTGACACAATCAAGCTTAATTACCACAATGGGGAAGTCTGTGGCCACAAAAGAATCTACTATTTTGTCATAATTATTATCATCATCATCATCATCACCAGTCATCATCACCTCCAATCATCATCTCTGTTTTACAGATGCTAACTGAAGCATCAGATAACTAGGGAATGACAAAGCAAGAAGCATACACAACACACACACACACACACACACACACACTTGAACTCATAGGTACCTTATTCTCTACATATAGTACCTGTTAGTGAAGGCAAAAGACAAAGAAAACATGATTTGAAATACAGAAACTACTCCTTATTAACATTACTACAAAACTGTCCTAAGTTTATGCAGGAAAAACGTATTTCTTGCCTTTCTTTCTTTCCTCCTTTTCCATTTCTTTTCTTGCATCCTTATCTGACATTTGAGGAGTCAGACTTGGGAAATTTTTATACGTGGGCCCGTACTAGGCATCAAAAACCCTCACTGTTGCTCTTGATTTCTCTCTCTCTCTGCCTCTCTGTCTCTCTCTGTCTCTCCCTCTTCCTCTTTCTATGTCTGCCTGTCTCTCTCTCTCTTTCTGTCTCTCTCTTTCTCTCTCTTTACTCTAATGTCTACAACCTTGCCGATATTAACTAAAAGAACACATATCACATTTGTAGAGTGAAACCTAGAAAATAATGAAATATTGGTTTTGATTAATGTTAGTCACTGCTGTTACTATTATAAATACTATTATGTGGCTTCATGGTCCTCAGAAGGACAAAGGAAGGTTATTTCCAGTATGAGTTAAGAAAAATCTAAATCAGTGGTTTTCCAAACATGGATCCCAGGCACAGAGCTTAGTAGAAATAAAACTGCTTGTGCTCTACCTTAGACCTATTGAGAGCAACTCTAGGAATATGGCAACCAGCAATCTGTATATTAAGCTAAGTCCGCTAATGCACTTTCAAGTGTGAGAATCACTAGTCTAAATAAATCTGGTATCTATCTCACATCTTCCCTCAGATTTCCAGATGACCTCTGTTTTCCATTATTAATGGCACTTTTGTGCAGTGTGTTAAGGAGGGAGGACTGGTGGTGATGGTGTTATAAAAGCTAAACAGTCATGTAGCAGAAATCACCTTATCCAATTTCAGCCTCTTGCTGTTGCTTTGTGGTGTGTATTCCCTGAGGAATGGGACCTTGTGTGGGTAAGTGGAACCCAGACAGGGAATTTGTGTTAATCAGAAGATGCTTCTAGGCACACAGATCCTTTGTAAGTGTGTAATACTGTACTTGGTAGTGGAACATGAGATGAATCAAGTCCCGCATACAGTCAACAAGGCATCCTTTGTATAAGCACATCCTGTGCATAGGGCCAGTTGCAGGGATCAGAATTGTGTGAGCATGCAATTAGCCATTCCCCATTCATTTGCACTATAGGTGAGCTGTGAGGGCTGGGGGTTGTTGGCTCAAGCCTGTAGAAGGTCCACCTTTTGGGGAAGCTGACCAATAATGTGCAAGGAAAAGAGTTAATTGCAGAGAACTGGCCTCCAAGAGGAGGACAGTTGAGGCTTGAATGTCACCTAACCAATCTCAATGTCTTTTACTGAGCAATATGCTCTCAGAAGAGGTCTTTCAGGGATTCCTTGTTTTGGCCATATGGCTTCAGTGCAGCTGGTCTGAGACAGGGGTGAGGAACTAAGACTTTGGGGTTAAAGAAACTTTGTTTAAATCTGAGTGATGTCTTCACCTGATCATTTCTGACCTGCCTACTTTACACAGTTGTAGAAAACAGACAAGCCACCATATTATGTGAAAATGCTTTAAAAGAAATAGAATGCTGAACATACATTAAAAATGTTACTGGATGGTTCTAATACTGCTAAATATCTACAAATCCTGTTTAGAGGTACACGTCCTCCTTCCCCTTTCTACCCCACCCCACCCCTGGGGGAGGAACTGCATTTCCGTAGTTCATGAATAGCCATTGTAGTACTGGTCTGGGCTTTCACAGTTCTGCATTTCCTTCCATTTGGCCTTCAAAGAGATCACAGCCCAGTGTGAGTTCCCAAATAAATGAGGAGGCAAATGCAGAAAAAAAAAAACCACTTTCCCCACCCCCTGAAAGATTGGGATAGCCTTTTTAATGGGACACTCAGGGAAGACAGCCTACTGTCACCACAGTTCTGTAGCTAAAACGAAAGGTTGGATAGAATCCCCCTTGACAGAGGATACTAGCTAGAAGGAAAAGTGCAGCCATGTAGGAAAAAAACCACCTCTCATGACTTTTAGATTAGTGTAAGTGAGATAATATATAAACAGACTACTGATGCTTCAAAAAAGACCAGGCAAGGAAGCAACATATTGTGGGAGGGGTATGTTTCTAGGGACCCTTGCTTATAATTAGCATCATTCAAACCTAATTCTGACATGGGCTGCAGTTTCCTGGTTTGCCAGCTAAACTGAATGACAATGTACCAGTAGCATACATATGGTTTATAATTCACTCGACTCCCTCTAGGCCTTGATTTTTCTTTCATTTTCTTTTAGCTAGGTAATTTGCATTTTCTTTCCATTTTGTGCGCAGAAAGATTGTTGATATTTTGTTACAATAGAAATTGTATGCATAAAAGTGCAGCCACAAAACAGAACATATGCATTGAAATGGGTTCTTTAACACGCCATTATTTCTCTGGTATTCTAAGTCTTCCCAGGCAGATGAAGTCTACCTCAGGCAAAGACTGATGCAGTGGGAAGAGAGAATGGCAAAGCGGAAAGAGATCAAAGGAGAAGCCAGAATGTGCTCACTGACAGAAGTTTGTGATTTTCAACCCTGGCCCCATGTACATCAGAATTCTCTGTTGAGTTTACTAAGACACAGCTCCTAAGATCCCACCTCAGATTACCAGATCGGAATCTACTGAGTAAGGCCAGTAATGTGCAAGTCTTCTACAGTGATTCTGATGTGTACTTAGGTTTGTGATAAACGGACAATCCATTTATCATTCAAAAAGAGGCAAAGTGCAGCTAAGGATGTTTAATTTGAATCTAACCACAAAGAAACACCATACAGATTCAAATGGAAGAGGACACTATAGAAATAACCAACTTGTATTTTTAGCAAAGGTCAGTGTCATAAAGATTAATTTAAAGGATTGAGGAATTGATCTAGATTAAATATGATTAAGAGTCTTGACAACTAAATGCAATCCATGATCCTGGACTGGATCCTACACTAGAGAAAAAAAAAAAATACCAAAAAGGACATAGTTGAGATCAGTGATGAGTTCAAAATAGTGGTTGTGAATTTAAGTACTGTATCAGTGTTAAATTTTTTTTTTTTTTTTGGTACCGGGGATTGAACTCACGACCTCACGCTTGCCAGGCAGGCGCTTAAGCCACTGAGCTAAATCCCCGGCCCTGTATCAGTGTTAAATTACCTGAACTTGATTTTCCTTAGATTACATATTTAATTCAGGATATGTGTGATTTATTCTGAAGTGGTTCACCTGAAGTTAGAATATATGCACAGAGAGAGAGAGACAGAGAGAGAAAGAGAGAGGGAAGCAAATGTAGGAGAATATTAAAACAAAACAAAAAACCTGATAGGTTTGGTAAAGGGTGTGTGGAAACATTTTGTACAAATCACGCAGCTTATCTAAAATGTGAAATTATTTCAAAGTAAGAAGTTCTAAAAATAGAAGAAATTGAGATGTTTCTTTGAGGCCTTTCAGAGGGTAGAACCCATGGGAGTTAAGAGACAGGCAATGACTCAGACATACCAAGGTCTGTCTCCTTCCAGGACCAGGGTGAGTGCAGGTGGGGGGATGGAGGGGTGAAAGGGGAGGGGACACTGGACACCCAGAGCATTGATGACGCATTTACATTTACAAGATGAGAGCAGCAAGCCAAGAGTCAAAATTGGCAGAGGAGCCAGCTGATAAGTATGAGGATAAGAGAAAGAATCTCTGGAAGAAAGTGCTAAGTACTTTAAGCCTCTATAATCTACCCCAGCTATTGGTGGCAGATTCATATTCCACTGACAGAATAGCAGCTTTAAAGCACAATTATTGCAGGGTATGGTGAAGGAGAAGTGCAATGAATACCAGGAGTTCTCTTTAAAGCAGAAATTCATTTTTATTCTTCCCACACTCCGTGGGAGCTGGCAGCTGAATATGTACTATCACTACTAAATTCAGAGGTGATCATCTCCTTGGAAGCTGGAGGTACCTACTTTTTCATCATAGCTGGATTCTTTGGGGGGGGTCCCAAATAAACTAGAGCCAGAGAGCACACCCATGTTTGTAGTTTTCTGGGTGCCTGCTGTTCATTTCTATGTCTATGAACATTTGTCTTTGCTGTTTTTTTCCACAAAACTCTACTTTGCCCAGGACAGCAAAGCTGTGAAATTAAATGCAGCAAGTGTGGGTTTTCCTAAGAGTTTTGGTCTTGTGACAGAAGCAACAGATTCAGAGATGGCCTTGTGTTTGTTGAGATGAACTAGATCTTTGGAGCTGGGGTCTGTCCATGTGAAGCACAAACTGACTGGACATTTTTATGCTACAGTTTAGGTGTTACATGCGGGGGTCTATATGCCTAAGGAGTTCCGCCTCTGCACTGGAGCAGCTGAAGAATACTATTTCGTTAAACATTGACGAATAAAATACTTAACCATGCTCTTGTTTAGTGGTGGGATGTAAATGTTTACTCAGTCAAAATATAATAGACATTGAGTCACTGTGACCTTAGGATGTGGCAAAGATAATTAAGAAACAGAATTCCTTTCATCAAGGGGTCTATAATCTAGCTGATATTTACAACGTTACATTTTTGAAAAGCATGATAAGATCTTTTGATCTTCTGCTTTGATCGCTATCAGTTCCAATATGGGGGGGGGGGTCTCTGAGCTGCCATATGTCTGCCTCATCCAGCAGAGAAGGGTGGGATAAGAGAGGAGATGTGTGGAATTAGACCCAAGTAAGAAGCAGGCACAATGTGGGCCTAGCATAGCTCCATCTTTTGATTTTGTTTTTTAAAGAGAAGCGAAAATCCAGATGTTTTTACAAAATCTAATTTTCTCAATGTTATCTACTTAGTCTGAATTTTTAAAACAACGTTAAAATCTCACTGTAAAAGCAAAAAAAAAGTGGGGGCTGGGGGTTTAGCTCAGCAGCACAAACACCTACCTTGCAAGCGTGAGGTTGTGAGTTCAATCCCCAGTACAAAAAAAAAAAAAAAAAGTCATCTGTGCTAGCCAAACAGCAACCACTCTGAGACAATTCAGGAGAGATAACGTGATACAAGGATGAGAAGAAGGCAGCCTAATCATCTAACCATTTTCTAAGAGAGATGAAGTGGGGAATTGTTCATTGTTTTCCTTTCCTTTTCAGTGTTATCTTCAATCCTGTTTTCTTTGTGTATCGCTAAGATTTGGTGCACAAATGTTATGAATCATGAGCTAGATCGTGAAACATCACACAGCAGCGACACCCATACAGACTGCCCCACTGTGAGTGCTGATGCCTTGACTTGACTCCTCTGTGAGCAGTTTGCAAAGCTCCTGTGGTAGGGACCTTGGTGTGGGTGAGGTTGTGACAGAAATCTTGAAATAGTAATTGTTTTACAGTCACATTTTGTTGTGAGTCATTTGGTCGCCTATGGTAACAAAGTTATGACAAAAGCTATGCAAAATCTATTTCCCCAGACTTAAAAAAAAAAAAAAACAGTGGAAGAAGAAAAGAGAATGAAAAATTTCTGGGAAAAAAAAAAACCACAGGGATATGTCTCAGAGATGATGGAGCCTACTGCTAGAGGCTCCCTCCCACTCTTCCTTTCCAGAATTTAAAAAGAAATATCTTGGCACGACCAACAGACCAAGCAGCCATTAAATGCCTTTGCTGTAGTTGTACTACTGAAGAGTCACTCTTGGATATAAGAAAGAAAGCATAATCATACTTCCTAATATTCATTAAGCCCATTTGCTAGGAACTGTACTATGCATTTAACATACACCTCATTTAATCTTTACAACTGCTTTTCAAATGTTTTTGTTATTTCTCAGAGACCTGTGATCTAAGAAATTTATCTAAAAAGATTCCTTTAAATAGCAACACTCCAAACTATATTTCTTAAGTACAAAACATGGTGGCCATAGTCTTGTTTTCAAAAAACTACTTAGGAAATTTCACTTTCATACATTTTTAAGGAAACTTTTTTTTAAAATGGATGACCCTAAAATTGACTCACCTTTGCCCCAGTTTACTATTGAGTCAATTCAAATTAAAATTTAGAAAAGGATTTAATATCTTATAACTGTTTTTAGTTGACACATCCCCCTGATTACTTCACCTTAAAAAAGTTCTGGGAAAAAACCACTGAGTGAGATTTGCATAAAAAAAACCCTAACAGGAAAGGTATTGTCATACTGGCCTTTTGTCTAACATTTACTATTAAATTAAGCTGCATTCTGATTCCTTTTCCTTTAATACTGGCATACTATGAATGAGAGCTTATAAACATCAAAACATCCTTATTATTTATTATAAAAATCACCAATTTACTTATTCTAAAATTGTTTAAGATGTAAATAACCTGCATCATCCTTGAAAACATAGAGCTCAGTGAAACTTAAGAAAAAAAGAGTGACATGATAACATTAACTCTCCAAAATATAAAATATTTGTTCAAAATTTGGGGCATTACCTGAGACTCCTTTGAAATTTGAAAGGTTCTTTTTCAATTAGAGCAAGAGAGCTTGCTAGAACAGAACATTGAACTCTACCTTCAAGTTTCTGACTCCTTAGGTCAGTGCTGGGACCCTATAATTTGAATTTCTAGCAAGTTTTCAGATGATTGCTAACACATGACACTCAGAAACATCCTAAAGGATGTTGACTTCCTCATCATCTTTTCCTTCCATCTTCCTAGCCACTCTCTTTTCCCATGTTTTTTCTTTTCCATTCAAAATCAATCTTCTATGCCTCTTTTTTGTTGCTTTTCTCTTCCCTCTCTTCTCATTCCCTTTTCCTTCTAGGATGGTTTTTGAGGCATCCAGCAGGGCCACACTTAAAAGGATCTGCTAGAAATCTTATTCATGTAACAGTATTTATTGAGCAGCTACAGTAACCTGTCCATTCATTAAACAAACATTTGCTGAGACATGCTGCCTCCCCAAATGACCATAAAAGCCAGGCAGTGTAACAATATATAAATAATTAGATATTACTATAAATAGAAATAATTTTATAAACATAAATTTATATAAATACATAATGATCAGAGCACTTTATTAATGTTCTTAAACAAATGAGTCTCTGACATGAAAAATAATAGAAATACTTTTTCCTTATGAACTGAGACAACAACTGGCCCCTACAAAATGAGAAGGAAAACCTACTGGGAGCAGAGAATCTTAGGAGCATCTGTCCAAGAAGAGGAAATGGCAGGCACCAAGACTGTATGGGGGTGCCTGAAAAACCTGTATCAAAACCTGTCACACAGTAGATGCTCAGCCATGTTTGCTAAATGGGTAAAGGAATTATCAGACCAGGCAGCTGGAGAATAGGAAGTGACAGGAGACAGGCTAGGAGTGGGCAAAGGCCAGGTAATGAAGAGCCAGGATGAGGGCCATAACCTTTGAAGAGTCTGGATTAACTCTACTAATCCACTTTTCACGCCTCTCTGTCATCCAGTTTTCCATCATTCCTTAGTCTGTCTCCATCACCACTTAAAATCCTAGTCTGTACTACCAACCCCCTTGCTTCCTACTGGGACTACAAAAAATGTGTACAAGTCCTACCTGATCAGTTACTATGTGACTGTAAACCTTGGTGGTTAAAGGCTTAGAAAGGTTCTTGGTTATAAAAACCAAAATATAATGCCAGCACACTCAACACGCTACAGAATGCACTGTACTAACACCTATCACCATTCATTCTGTGGATGGATAGCTGTTGAGCAGAATCCTAATGGGATTAAAGCAGTTGGCATTACTTGGTAGATCAGAGTTGCCCAGAAGAGTAGTCCCAGAGTAGCTACTTTGACAAAAGGAAGAATTTGGGAGGCCTCTGTCATAGTCAAACTAAATTACCTCTAGATGTGACCAACTTTAATCTAACCCAAGAAAAGGGGACCTAGGGTGTTTGGTTGTAAAACATGTACCCCAACTCTATGCTGGCCATTGGAGTGGAGTAGCAACAACATGCACAGTGGATTAAACATAGGCCCACAAGACAGAGAAAGGACTTAGCAGAAACAGGTGCAGGACACCTGAATTCAAAGACAACCTGAATTTGTTTTTAATGAAAAGCAACATAAGAGGAAAATTGATTTATGATGGAAAATAAGCAGATTACACAGAGCTCTTTTCCAGAAGAAAGCCAAAGATTGGAAGTCTGACTAGAATTTGAAGAGGCTTTAGCAAAGTTGGCCTGCCCAACTGCACAGATGATGCTGAATAAACCTAGGACCCACCTTTGAGGAAGGACATCCTAAGACACAAGAGACCTCTTGGCTGTTCTTAATAAAAATAGCAGCTGAAGTGCACATGTGGTGGCGGTCCCTTGTCCTGGCTGCTGAGGATTGTGGAACCTACCTGTGAGAGCTGTATGACTTCCCAAATTCACAGAAGTTCTCTGGGGGAATTTGTGATTCACATCAATGTACTATGACAGACCCCACCTCCAGAATAGGGTGAAATAAAAGATAGCCTCAAGTACAGTTATAAAGGATAGGAACCATTTTAAGTACTACAAGTGTCTCTCCCTGTGGTGGGATGGGGAGCCTGCTATCCAGTGGAAACTGGGCTAGGAGAGAGAGAGCAAGTAATTGACTTTGTCTCCATGTAAACTGGAAATCAGTTTAATCTATCCATGGTCCACTGTAATGGCACCTGTTCTTCACAACTTCTGATATACATGGCTAAGGTTAGATTCGGTTGGAAAGGCAAAGCAAACATTTCTACAATTTTTACTGATCTGCTGTGTAATGAAACTATTGCATTGTGACCACAGTGCAGGACAGTGTAATATTGGTGTTACATGGTGCCACATGTAAGTAAGCCTTTATGATAGTCCTGATTTTGCTCATCAAATGGATTAAGTGATTGAGTTAAAGCTCCTCAGAATGTGATGCCTGTTGGAAATGACTGGCCTCAAGAGTTGCTGGTTTAACTATTAGCTGATTTCTGTGCTGGACAGTTCTGCACGTTTATTAGAAGGTTAAAGTAGCAATACAACAAAAGAGGAAAGAATGATAAATCTAGCATAAAAACAAGAGAATCCTTGTAATGACTTCATAGGCTAAGCTAATTATTTCTTTAAATCTATCCACACTGGTTTCTCCAAATGTTAGGCATGTTTGAGTTGGAACTTTTGTAATATCTGTTCTATAAATGCCACAATTGTAAGTGCTCTGGCGCATATGATTTGCTGGAAAGGATCTATATTTGAAACCCAGGGGTGGTCCATAATATAATATGTAAACAAATGACCCCTGTTTATGATATTTTTCAACTTTATAGTGATGCAAAAGCAACATCTAATCAGTGGAAACCGTATTTTAAATTTTGAATTTTGATCCTTTCCCAGGAAGCAATATGTAGTATGGTGTAGAATTCACTTGTGGTGCTGGACTGCAGGAGAAATCTACAGCACCCAGTCAGCCTCGCGATCATGGCAGTAAACAACCAATTCTCTGGCAGAGTACTAGTGCTAAGCTGTGATATTCAGTAGATTAGGTGTATTAAATGCATTCTCAATTTATAACAATTTTAATGTGTCATGGTTTATTGAGACATAATATTAAAGCAGAAGGAAGAGCATATGTATTTTGATTTTCATTCATTAGTCCTAGCTCATAACTCCTGTAGCCCTTGTAATTGTCACAAAATTAGAACACTAAGAGTATCTTTTGCTAAGATGTTTGGCCTTTGGGCCTTGATTCTTGAAACAGCCCTAGAATGAGAATGCCAAAGGCTTGAGAATGACAAAAGGAAAAGACAGTCTTGTTCAAATACAACTGATGTTATACAAATGAGGATTTCTGGAGTCCTTAGATGCCTACAAAATGGTATGGAGAGCCAGGGGAACCATCAGTGTGCTCAGAGGGTTGAAGGGTGAAGAAAGGGGTTGAAGGTTGAATTAATGACCTATGACTAATGATTCAATCAATCATCCCCAACTTAATGAAGCACCATTAAAAACTCAAAGGACTGAATTTAAGGGTTTCCAGAAAGGTAAATAAGAACACATCCATGTGCTGGGAGTTGGACCACAACTCTGCAAGGAAGGAAGCTTCATATTCAGGATCCTTCTAAACACTGCCCTGCATTTATCTTCGCTGGGTCATTTGTATCCTTTAAAACAAAAATTCCACTCCCCCACCCCCACCCCACACGCACAGTACATGTCAGTGACCCGTCAGGAGCTCAGCCTTCATGACAGACGGTGATCTGTGAGCAACAAATCCTGTGAACTGCATATGCTCCTGGGAGAGATCTAGGTCAAGAAGTCCCCAAACTATCCGCATCCTCATCCCAGGCATCCCACCCCTCTCTGTGGGAAAAACCATCTTCCAGGAAGCTGGTCCCTGGTGTCAGAAGCTTGGAGATCACTGCTTTAAAATATTCTTTACAATAAACAAGTGAATACGATTTTAAGAGTGGCTCCTGGAGCCCTGATAACCAATTGTTATTGATTATCAAGAATGTGACAGGATTCATGCTTTCTTTCAATCACGAATTAACAACTAATAATTGTGTTAACTGCAACGTGGTTCTTAATTGCTATTGCTATTTTTAAAAAACAGCTGTTTGTTCACTGACCGCTAATAAACCGGCCCCACCCTTCCCTTGTAGTCTGGGAAAGGTTTCCTAGTGTCAGGGAGAAAAGGTTATCCCTGAACTGGTAGAATGGCTGATCCCGAATTCCTGGAATGCAATAACTTCTAAAACAAATGAATTGCCATTATGTGACTAAACAGGCTCAAAAGAATTTGAGGAATTCCAAAGGTGGATGAGGACATAGGACAAGATAAATCAACTTACACTTTTCTGGTTCCAAATAAACTCATCATAGAAAAGATAACTGGCAGTTTTTCCCATTCCATACTCTCTTGAATCTATTACCATTCATTCAAATTCTGCATATGAATACTGCATATGTGATTCTAAAAATTTAAATATAATCAGTAAAAGCCTAAATTTAAACTCCCCTTAATTCTTGTGAATCATTTAGGACCCACTAATTATTTGGGAGCTCTACTTCAGCCTAAAGATTAAAAATAAATACAAACAAAATAATAATTATATACATTTGGAAAACAAATATGTAGAACTAGCAGTCTTTCCCTTCATGCATTTCTATTCTTCATACATATTTGTAGAAAGAAACTATTAAAATAGATTTTTAAAAAATTTTAAATGTGTCCCTCTTTGATAGATCAAAATTAAAATAACTATATTTAAAGAAATCACTCTTAGTTTCCTAATTCCAATTCCAAAGGGCATTATTAGTAGGTCACTGTTAATTTGGAAGCATGTAAGCTGTGTTATTGTGAGGATAATTTGTCTTTTCTGTTTGATCTGTCCTCTTCAAATTTATCTTTTTGGTACATTTGTCTGCATTATAAGGGAGGATTATTAAATAGCACATTGAAAATTTAGCTCTAAAATTAACTGATAGAGCACAGTATGTTGGTGGCATGGAGCATTAAGAAAAATATGTTTGGGAAATCTCAGGAGATGGGATTAACTAGAAATTTCCACAGAGGACAGAAGAGTATTGAGTATTTAGCATATTTAAATGGGAAGATTACAAATCTGAGAACCAATCTATGAGAAAAATTTCAAACCCTAGTGGAAAAGACCAAAAGAGAGAGACAGAGAGAGAGAAAGAAAGTGAGACCTAAAAAGAACAAGAAAAATATGTAACTTGGGTGCCATATATTGTATTAGGCAAACTGATGTTTGTACAACTAATTGAAGTTTACAATGCCGCTTTAAACATACATAGTCTTGTTCACTCATAATAGCTCTGTGAGGTGTTTAGTACAGTAGTATAGTTTCACAGCTGAAGTAGCCACATTGTTTTCTAAATACAGCCAGATAAGAAAAAGGTAATGGTACAAGGAGCAAAGCTGCAAAAGAACTTCTGTATAGGCTGCAGGCAGCTGGGGATTATAATAAAGCCTGTAGAGAAGAGGGTTGTCTCTGCAGAGATAAAAGGTATGCCGGGCTTTGCAAAGCCCTGAACTTGGGGCAAAATATAGAGAGGAAAAAAGCTCTTGAGTAAGGCAAATGACCTGGGTAGAGAAATAAGAGAGATTCTCTTTTCTCAGAAATGCACAGGTTTTACTTTCTTCGCATGTTTGTAAACCTGAAAGGGAGATTTGAGACCTTTGGTCTGGCTGTAGATTAAAAGCCTATACAGTAGGGGATGCAATTTTATTTTTCATTAAGAGAGTTTTGAAAAGCATGTTTTCTAAAATAATTGAAATAATTTTTAGTTTTTTCATTCTTTCTATTTTTCCCTCAAAGTAGAGAATGGATAAGAGCCAAGAATATAGTTTTATGTATAATTTATATGAAATGAAGGAAATATGCCATCCCCTCATCAATCTAAAAATTAAAATGTAGAATCGCTTCTCTTTTGGGGGTAGGTATGTTACCTTTCAAAAATCAAAATAATACAAATCGTTGCAACATTGTGCTACTATGACCTATGTACCACTAAATTTTTTGCTCTTTGGATATTGAGAGCTTTTGTGAAATCTTATTTTTAGAAATATAATCACTGAGGTACTGAGGCAGTTGCTGAAGGACTTACAGTTAGTGCTGGCAATGCATTTTTTTTTTTAATTTGTGGGGAACTGGGCCATCAACAGTATAAGAAGGGAGGAGAAGGAAGAAGGAAAGGAAGAAAGGAGGGAAGAAGGGGAAAGACAAAAGAAGAGCCGAGAGGAAAAAACAAGAAAAAGTTATACTACTTTCTTCTATTGTTTGAACAGTTTATGGATAAATGGTTTTCAGTTCTGGATAGCCAGTGATGAACTCGCTTTGCTGTGGGTTGAAAGCTGATTGTATTTGTTGCTTCTTGGCACCGTTTGCGTGAAATTTAGGGAGCGCACAGACCTATGCCAGAGAAAGGGGAAAGTAAATCCAGAAAAGAACGAAGGTCAAGCTGACCCGGTCAGGCTCTTTTGGGGGTCTTTTATTTGGCTGGTGTCAAGGGGATGCGCGCTGTGATAGATGAATGCTTGGAGGTGAGAAGGGCAAAAGCACTCTAATAAAAGGTTCCAGGAAAGAATGCATGCGACCTAGGGAAACGAGCTGCGGTCAAGTTTAATCCTGGGAAAAGAGGCCCTGGAGAAAGCAGATGAGAAAGATAGGAAGGAAGATCGGGAGGGGGAGACGCTGGGTGCGGAGGGAGGAAGGGAGTGGGGGTGGGGGCCTGAAAAGTGAGAGGGAGGCACGCACTAACTGTGGCCCACAGCACCGGGTTGAGGACCGGGGTGGGGAAAAGTGAAAGTCCAGGGGAAGAGAAGGCACAGCCCTGCAGACCGGGCCCGCACAGGACCCTGGGCCGGGGGCGGCGGCGTGGGCGGCGCGGGCGGCGCGGGCGGCCTGGCTGCTGCGGCCCCTTGGCAGCCGCAGGCGTTGGCTCCTCGGGGCTCCCTCCCTCTCGGGCGCATTGTTCCTTTGCCGGGAGACGAGGAAATTGCCTTTTGATTGCGGAAGTCCGCGGACGGGGCTCGGGGCGAGGCAGCGCGGGTCAGAATGGCAGCGTGGGAAGGGCCGTGCTCTGCCTGCCCCCGCCGCCTGTGGCGTCCGCAGCCCGCCCAGGGCGGCTGCAGAAGCGGGAGCAGCGGTGGCCCCAGCGCGGCGCCAGCCCCGAGGGAAGCGCGCTGCGCCCGCCGGGCGCGCTGAGCGCGCAACAAGTGGCTCCCGCGCGCGCCCTCGGTGAAGCCTGGTTCTTAACCACTGAGCGCAATGCTGAGCCATGGAACACGACTGACCCTGTGGATCACCCTGGGCCTACTGCAGGTGAGTGGCCAAAGAAGGGGTGGAGGGCTGGTGGCCCTTCCCCACCAAGAACCAAATCCCACTCTACTTGCGGTCCTCGTGGGCTGCGCTTTGATGCGGGAGATGGCCACATTTCTTCTTTCCGGAAGAACCATCCTCTTCTGAAACTCTCAGCCAACCTGACAACTCATCTTGATGTCAAAGGCAAAAGCCACCTTCTCTGCAGCTGCT
This sequence comes from Dolichotis patagonum, assembly GCA_004027295.1. NCBI lineage: Eukaryota > Metazoa > Chordata > Mammalia > Rodentia > Caviidae > Dolichotis > Dolichotis patagonum. The sequence goes on from PVJX010000090.1 coordinate 78,738, forward strand.
CCTGAGGGAAAGCAGCTAGGAAGAAAGTTGCCATGGCCTTCCCTGTACCCTCACCCCAGCTGGAAGGCAAAGGGCCGGCTGTGGCTGGGAGCCAGGGATGAGTGGAGGGGACCTGGGGCTTGCTGCGGACAGGATCCTGGGCAGTGCAGACTGCGGGCTTAAACAGTGGTCTCTGATTCCTTTGCAGACAGGCCTGGCGGAGTCAGTGAGATGTAACTTCACCCTGACGGAGCAGAGAGTCTCCAGCCTGTGGACGTCTATCCAGTGGAGAGCTGTGGGGTCACCCTGTAACTTTAGCGTCATCTACAGCAGTGACACCTCAAAGCCCGTGTGGTGCCACATCATTCAGATAGACAACACCACCTATGGATGTAATGCCAAAGATTTACAAGCTGGAACCACCTATGACTTCAGGATTGTTTCTTTGGATGGAGAAGAGAGCAGTGTGGTCTTGCAAACAGGTAAAGTGTGACAGGTGCAGTTGGAGGACTGAGACACTCTGGCCTGAGCCCTGCCTTTTCCACCCTATGTTCATGTGAGTTCCAGGCATACAAAAAATAAAATAAAAATACCCTTGAAGACAAATATTGACAAGGATTTCTGTTCTCCTCAGATCTGGCTAGGAGCGACTTGGTTAACTTTCAGACTTCTCTACTGCTGAAAGCAGGTGACTGACTAGCTACTGGAAGAGGGAGAGGCACTGGGGCTGTGGAGGGAACTTGGTAAAGTGATGTGGTTTGTGCTCGCATCAGATTAAACTGTCAAATCCTGGAATAATTTCAAGGAAGTGTTTTTAGAATAAATGAAAGCACAGTGATTAAGGATATGCCTTTCCATGGTTTAGTTTTAGATCCACGACATTAAATCTACAGGAATAGAATAAAGCTATTCATAGAGGAAAAGTTAGAAAAGTCCCTTGAATTGAGGGTGCAAGAATTATTTTCTGTCTCTTGTGTGTCTAAAACAGGATAGTATTAGAGGACATTCTTTGACTACTCTGTACCTAAAATCAATTAGTTTTCTTACACTTGGTAAATCCATTCATGCGTGTGTGGTAACAGTTTGTCTTTCTGGTCTCAGTTCTCCTATCTGTAAAGTCAGATTGGTAGACGAGGTCTTTCAGGTTCCAGTCTGTATGAAGTACTAGAGCTATCATGGGTATTATCTCATTTAATCCTCTCAGCTCCCCAGAGATGTGTTCCAAATTCCCTGACTTTGCTGTTTTGTAACTTCATAAGTCTTTAACAGTACCTCAATTTGTGCAAGAGTAAAGCCTTACCTTCAGTCAGAAATTCAAATTTATGTGAAAAAATCTTAAAAGTTAAATTTAGAAATCCATTATCCTTGCTATTCATTCTCATTTCAACCTCAACAAAAATCATTTCTTTAGTTATAGTTCTGTAAAGAAGTGAGAGAAAGTAAGTGTTCAGCTTGAAAGGCACTCATGACCAGCCCAGGAAATTTGGTTTGGTTTAGTTTGGTTTTGTACCGTTGAAACAGGGTCTCACTATGTAATCCAGGCTGACCTTGAACTCGTTATGTAGCCAAGAGTAAACTTCAACTTGTGGTGAAGGTAACAGGCCTCAGCCTGTTAAGTGCTGGAATTACAGGTGTTTGCCACCACACCCAGCTCAGCCCAGGAAATTTAACTGGGTTCATGTAACTAAATATTAAAACTTTTATTTTTTCAAAGAAAACAATTCACAATGCTCAATTATATCACTCAGCTTTCTTCAGATGAAACTTTCAGATAATTTCTGAGAATTGTAGGAACTTACATTGAAAAGAGAAATCACTTAAGTATCTAGCTGTTTTTTGTACGGAACCAAAAAGAGACTAAAATCAACCACATAAACAGAGCCTTTTACAAAATTTAAGTAATTACATTTCAGTCATAACATTGTTGATTTCTTGGTATTTGAAGACAATTCTGTGAAAGCATAGATTACTAGCACTGAGAAATTTATAACATAACTTTCATATGTGTTAATCATATTTGAAAAGGTGTCTAGTCAACTTTATGTGTTCAGTGGAAGAGAGCAATTTGAAAAGCAGACGAGCTTCAGAAGCTTATTGAAGAAAAGGTAAAGACCTTAAGCCAGAATGCAGTTGTTTAACCCAAAAGATTTACTGTTTTGGAAAAATGAAAAGAGAAAAAGACTTACTAGAGGTAATACTAATATAGAATAGTTTGGGAGTTTAGTTATGCAGGGAGGTGTTTTGGATCCGGACGCATTTGTGAAATGCAGGAAATATCTACATATTAGTGACTATGTTTAGTAAAAGAAGACTCCATCAGCGCCTACTGTGTTTTGGCACACAGGACAGTCATTCTTTACAAGCATGTACATTTTGCAAATATTTTTCATGACACATTTTATGAACAGGTTAAACATGAAGGAGGAAAATTGTAGGTGGTGTTGGAATAATGTTTTTTTCCCACACTTATTTGGGTGATGGTGTTACCCATCTTATAATTCTATACATTTTTAAAATAAAAATTATATTTAAATAAAATTTGTACAAAATTAAGATATTTAAAAAAATCATTTTGGGGAGATTATTTAAATAGTTGCTAATTATTTTTTATTTGCCAACAGTGCTTTCTATATTTTAAAGACCTTGTTCATTTAATTAAGAGACAGTACTAATATTCTTCAATATTAATTTTAAGCTACAGAAGTGACCTCCAGTCATATTTTACTGTTGTTAAAGCAATGACAACTAGTATAATATTAAGTCTCAAGACAAATTTCAAGCAAAAAGTCACTCAAAATGTGTATGCTTTCTGTTTTGCCTGGCTTATCAGTCTAGAATAAAAACAAGACATAAATAGACATGGATAGAAATACAGCAGTTGCTTAGATAATTTCTTTATCATTCTATCATTTTTCTAATGATTTTTCCAGTGAAGTATCTAAAATAGCTAGTTATTTTGATATAGAGAGCTAACCTTAAGGATAAAAATTTCTAATTGAGTATATTTTAGCAAGAGTCACTACTCCAGTTTTAAAAACCAAAGTTGGAAAATGTGGATTTAGGAATCAAGCATGGCGGCACACATATGTAATCCCAGCACTCAGGAGACTGAGGCAGGAGGGTCTCTTGAGTTCAAGGCCAGACTGGGCTACAAAATAAGTTCAAGGTCAGCCTGTACTACATAGTGAAACCTTATGTCAAAAAAAAATGAATTCAAATTTGATACAGCAAACATTTATTGTGCATGATAGTACAGGAAACAATGCCAAGCAGAGATTGGTAAGCTTAAAAAGATGATGAACAAAAAGAAATCCCTTCCCTTGTAGTTTGGAGCAGATACAAGAACAGTTTATTAGGTTGAAGATGGCAGCAGGACTTTCCCACATCCTCTGGCTGAGTACTTGCCCTGTTTCATGTACACTGTGCTGTCATAACTATAGAGGGGAAGATACTCTGCAATTCTTAGGTTTATTTGATCATTAAATCGATGATAATATCCTTTGAAACTCACATTATAAAGTTGTTAGTTAATCAGAAATATAAAATGAACATGCCAAATATTAAATAACTGGACACTTGTGAAAGACTGTGTCCTTGGGGTCTACAGTAGAGGCTGCCTCTGGGGATATTTAAGCAGATGGCTGCCTTCCTACTTGTAGGACCCCTTGGCTGCCCTTAACTTGGAATATGTCTTGGTGTTTTTACTCTCGCTGTGGGTTGCATTGGTGATGGTAGATTAAAATTAACTTGCTGAGATTCCAATGACATCTCAATGGGAATACAAATACAACTTTTTGGATTGTGAGGAAAACTGAAAAGAGGATTACAATACTTGGATGACTAAACTTGATATTGGGGTTTATAATACTACTATGTCTTCACATGGCTGACCTGAGTGGCCTGTGTCCTCCTCTCCTCTTTGCAAAAGGACACTAGTCATAGAGTAAGGAACCCACCAAACCCATTGTAACTTTAATCACCTCTTTGACAGCCTTGTATCCAAATACAGCCTCAATCTGAGGTGGTGGGCATTATAGCTTTAACAAAATTTGATAGAGACAGAGTTATGCCTATAACATTTATAAAGCTCTAAATTTAAATGATTATTCCCCAAAACTTTCCATAAGTTAATTGCATCAAAATGTCTTGCAGACAATTATTACAATATTCCTAATTTCTACTGCACATGAAATGAATTCAGAAGAAAATCTGCATTTTAAATATCAAAGTGAATCAATGTACACTGACATTCAAGAGTTATTGACATAATGTTTCTATTGCTCTTTAAGATCTGGGTACCATGTGTTTTTATACATGGTGAAATCTGTGATGCCTAGAAGTATTTATTGTCTTTTCCAGGAAGAGAAAAATAATATTTTTGTGTTTATTTTATAGCATATAGAGCATTTTTGCTCGTGGTAACCCTATGGAGGAGGTATTGTGAGGGGAAGGTTTCATAATGGTTTGAAGTTAACAGCTCAGATCTCTTTCTAAATATACAATGGGGATGACAATAATACACTGCTTACTTCACGTGGTGTTATGGGATTCGAATTGTTCCATGCAAACAACCTGGAATAATTTTTGTAACATACTAAGTATGTAGTAAATTCACAATTATTACTTTCAGGTTGAATGTGAAATTCATCTTCGTAAGAGCTGATAATTTTCACAAATATACACAGCTAATGTATAATATAGTCAGAACTTGATCCCTGGTTAACTGGCTCTAATATTCCTTCCACTATTCAGAATAAAAGATACTATTTTTTAGTTGGTATTAGATTTTCCAAAGTGATATTTTATTGCTTTCCAAGAGGACAGATATATTACAAGATACTTTAAATCCACATGTTCTTTTCCTACACAGAGTGGAATAATATTTAAATGTGTTTTAGTGTAAAGAAATTGTGAAAGACCTTTGATTTTCAATTGTGTTGAACTGTTGGTGATACTGTCATTAGTTAGCAATCAGTTATTTACAGTCTGTATATTTCAGAAATCATAAGGTCTAGCTGATCTATGTACAAGAGCTTAAAAACTCCATTTACATTTGTACAAACAGAATGACAGAAGAATTACAAAAGTGTATTTTGCCTTCAATATCAGATACTAGTTCAAATACCCTTTGAAAATAAAGATATACTGTACTGTCACTTTTCTGCTCTTATATGAAAAATCAAGCTCATTCTAAATAACTGAATTATTTAATTAAAATGTGTATGTGTCCCTTAGTATACATAGCTAAAATGATCACAGTAGGCATAGCAGAGTGATTCTTTTTCAGTTTTTTCTCTTTTCTTTCTTTTATATAGAAAACAATAAACACAAAAAGATAAAAAGAGTAATATAATGAACTACCATGTACCCATCATCTACCTTCAATAATTACCAATTTATGTCCAGCCTTGTTTCATCCATATCCTCCCCTACTCACCCACTGAATATCATTTTAACATCCAAGATACCATCATCTACTTTAATTTATAAATATTCCAGCATTTCTTTAAGGATTTTAACATAACAACAATATAGTTATCATTCTTAATGTGATGATTTAGTATTTAGATATCTAGATGTGGAAATATATGAACTGTTTTGGGGCCACAATATGATGAAAAATGGAGGCCAGGGAATTTCTCTTTATATTGCAATCATGCGTCACATTAGATAATATCGAAAAAGTCCCAGTTGTCCACATCAAAGAATTAGATAAGACTGCTGAAAGATATCAGGGGTCGATGAGGACACAGCAGTCTCCATTAGTTGCCAGAGTACCCTCAGTAATGACATGGTTCTTTAATATCCACTAGAAGTGAGCTTTTCAGTACTTTAAACTATTCTGTTACTACACAATTGCTTTCTTCTCGCTGATATTTAAGCTCTAATTGACCTTTTATATTTGCCCAATTTCACCTCCTTCATGTGCCTATTTTGAAGACCTCAAGTATCATTTTCCATGTTGCAAATTTAGCATTAATGTTTTCCTGAATTACTATAGATTGAGCATACCTAATCTAAAATTTGAATTCCTCCAAACTCTGAAAGTTTTGAGCACTGACATGGTGCTACAAATAGAAATTTTCCCACCATGAAACTGTTTCCTGCATAAAATTGTTAAAATAATACATAAAATTACCTTTGGGTGGAATAAAACAAATGAGCTTTGTGTTTAGATGTGGGTTCCATCCTCAAGGTATCTTAACACATATATGCAAATAACCCAAAATCTACACTGAAACATTTCTTACCCAAGCATTTCAGATAAAGGATTCTCAGCCTATGTTAATAGAGAGAGTAGTAGCAACACTCATGCCAGCTACTTTTTCCTGTGAACCCACTATGTGCAGGGGACTGATCTTAACACTGCATCTCCATTGCCTCTAAACACTTACAACTCTGCAAAGTAGGTATGTATTGTTAGCTCCATTTTGCAGATAAGGGGATGGAGGAGCAAGGAAGTAAAATAATTTGCCTAAAGCTACCCTTGTGGTAAGTGACACTGTTGGGTTGAGCTCAGGCCTAAATCTGCCACCAAAGTCAACCTTGCTGACAATTCATCTTTCTGTTGACCCTTTTCACATCTATTGTAACTCACCAGGCAGATTGCAGATACTTGGAGTGCTGATCATTAACAGCACTTCACATACCAGTGCTTAATATGATGATGCGAATGACTGTCAAAACTGCTTTAATCTCCCATCCTGGATGACGAAAAAAATTTTTTTTTTTTTTTTTTTTTGTACCGGGGATGGAACTCACGACCTTGTGCTTGCCAGGTAGGCACTTAAGCCACTGAGCTAAATCCCCGGCCCGGATGACGAAAATTTTAGAAAGTTCTTTAGCAGTTGAATTTTACATTTAGTGTACAAAGTTGTTAAATCTTGAGTGTCACAAGTGAATGCATGGACTTAATACAGTGCAACATCTTTAGGCAAAAAGATCATCTATAGTCAAGCAACAACAATAATAAAGAAAATTATCTTTCTAGAAATGTATTTAATGAAATGGTGAATGAAAGCAATTCCTTTTCCCCATAATTTTGTTTCTCATTTTCAAAAACCTGTACCAGGAGTGGTTGGGCTTTTGCCTCCACCCCCACTCTGATTTCCACAAGAAAATCACCAATTATTTTATATGAATAGCTAATGTTTGTTCCATTTTATGTGAAGTACTACATAAATGCAGCTTCTTATCAAGTCCCATAGAATGGTATCCTAACTTCTGTAGAGATACCAAAGTTGACTCTTTAATTATTAAAATGATCTCTTGCGCAGGAGTGAGACAGTGGTGAAAGATAAAGATGTAAAGGAGGATAATATCCAATTTGAGAAAACCTTGCGTGCCCATGAACAAAGTTGGACTTTGTCCTGAAATGAGAACTCATGAAAAGTTCTTGGTGCCTCAAGAGGCAGGAGGATGAGAGATGGATCAATGTACAAAGAGGCTATTTGGCAATAGTTAGGAAAGATACTTAGAGATACAAAAGACACCCAGAAAACTTGAAGTAATCCAGCAGAAGGTGATGGGACTCTGGGTAAATGTAATAAAATTAAGATGGAAGAAGAACATACAAGAAAAACATTAGTTTAAAAAAACAAGAGCATTTTCATGGCTGACAATTAAGTTTAGTTATCATTACTACTCTGATTTATTTAGATATGCTATGATATCAAAACTACCAACTAAAAAAATCCTACAAATATGCTTATCATTTTACATATATATCTATGTTGGTTTTTTAATGTTTCACTGACTATGCAATTCATGACATAATTTCCCTTACTAGGATGGTAAAGTGTGATAGAAAGATCACACAATTTGCAGCCAGCTTTTAGAAGGTTGGCTGCCCTACTCATTTAATATATATGAACCCCTCTCAAACTGAGAAAGCACATTGTAATCTATGATATCCTATACAGATACAGTGTGGAGCCTAAAATCCCTTCAAGAAAAAAATTTTGCCACCAACCCATAAACTGGCTGTACTCTTATTATAAGTTTGAATGTACTTTTTAAATGAATTTAATGATTTCAAATTCTAAACAGTATAGAAATTCTGGCATCAATAAATATTAATGTTTTAATGCCAATGATCTATAAAAATGTAAAAGCAAATACTATTTGCTTTATAAATTTTCTCCCCTTTTTAGTCGCATTTTTCAAAATATTTCATTTTGGTTTAGCAATTTTGTTCAGCTTTTTCTTTTTCTTTGAAAATAGAAAAGTTAGGTTAACATCAAGTCTACTTATGAAACCTAGGGGATTCCTGACTCTAGTAGATCTGTTCAAGAATATAAGATGAATACTGCAGAATTTTACCTTAGTATTCCATATTTGGGTCTATCTGTAACCAAGAGTAACAAAAATGTGTTAAATGCATGGTTAATAGTAAATTTTGATACACTGATGGAGATGAAATTACTGATTTATGGTTTTTGACCGTCCTCATATTTTATACTTTATTGCTTCTATGACCATATGAATGACAAGTGGAAAAACTAGAAGAGCTATACATGCATTGACGCTCCTACCCATCAGTGTGAATTATAAAAGTAGGGTTTTCTAATATGCATGATGGGAAATTTATAGATATATAACTTAACTGTCAAGTACCATTAAATATATCTCACACAAAAACACATATAGACATGAAATACACACACACACACACACACACACACACACACACATGCACACACACATACACATACATATGAAATTTGTACCCCAACAGAAATAGCTAATTTCTACCCAGTAAAATATTTAAAACTTTTTAAGAAGACAGGTTTCCTCTAGGTTTAGATTTAAAAGAAGTCTGAAAAATACTTAAGTTTTTGCAGCATGCATAGCAATAGTGGACCTCTGCCAGCAAAGGGCTTTATCGCAGTATAAATGGGGTTTAAGTGTTTGTTTCCAGGCAGGTTCTTGTAGCACAGGCACTTCCCAGCCTCATTGTTCCTTTGTTCTAGCGGATGTACAAAGGATTGACTGTTTTGTTTTCTGGCTCAGAGAGATTAGATAAAAGTCTGCATTTTTGAACTTCACCCTTTAGACATACAAACTTTAAAAAATTCATTCTCGATAGATCGTATTTTGCAGATTATAAATGTTTATATTACATTGCTCCCGTTATTTTCTTTAGCCTTCCCCTGACTTGGTAGGAGACAGATGACAGGATTCATCCCTTTTTAACTATCACTGGAAACTGCTGTCTTTCTCATCCTTGTTCTTAACATGCTACTTCAGCAAAAATGCATCTTCTCAGTTTGGGTACCAAATTCTTGAGACTGATTGGCTGTTAGAATCTCATGATAAAGAAATGCTTTGCTCTTGACAGGCAACAAGAAAACTTTCTGTGAGAGGAAATTGTCTCTTTCCTTATATTATGACATTGTTAATCATAAGCTGTTATACAGGACAGAAAATTTAAATAATATTGACCCTCACAAGAAACACTAGCTTTTTCTCAAGAACCTATAAATGAGTCATATTGGAGAATTTAAATTTTATCTTAAGGATCAGAAAATTAGTTCTAAGATTTTACTAAGGCTTTACTATCGTGGAAGCAATTAAGGCTAAGTAATGTTTAAAAATATTTTTGTTTTCCTTTACTTCTACTTTATCAGTGATTCAGAGGAAAATGTCTTTTACAATCAAATAGAAATAAGTACATATTACTGACTGCTCATTACAAGCCAGTTAAGATCTCCTCTATGTCTTGCTAATTCTCAAAGCCCTCGTGCAATGTAAGTATTATACTGTTATACTTTCCAGATGGATGGGAAAGTAAAGACTTAGGTGGGTTAAGTAACTTGCTCAAAGTGCCATGACTGGTAACTGAGGGAGCTGAGATTCAACTTTAGTTCTGTCTGACTCCAAAGCCTATGTCATCTACACTAATGTCACTGCTTCTCTGGCATTACCTTTTTCTGCTGACAGGATAACAATAGGAATAGCTACCACTGAGCACAAGCTACATGCCAGACACTGTCCTTGGTGTTTTTTCTATAATATCTGAAATCTCCCTAACAACTCTACTAAAAACATAGTAGTATTATTGGCATTGCATAGATGAGATGCCTGAGACTCAGAGATGCTCATAAATCACCCAGTTACACAGCAACAGAGTTTGAGCCAGATTCAAGCCTAGACCATCAGACTACAGCCTACCTATCTCCTTCTGGTGGACCAAGGCTGTGCTGCAGTGTGAATCACACAACCTTGTCTCCCAAGCTTTTCTGTGCTTTAGACTCTGTTAGTTATTGCTTCAACACACTACGTATTTTGTATTATTATTAATCTTATTGATAGGACAAAATGTTATGTGGCATGTTTAATTTTTGTAGAATGATGTACTTATATAAATCAATAGCATGAAAACATTACAAAAACATTAGATTTTTTAGCCTGTATTAAACCTATAAGGTCAGTTATCTACCCATGCAGTCTTATGAGTTGTGTGTCCATAAATGCCTTTTGAATATAATGTGAGGTTATCTTACTTACTGTTGAATTTATATTAATCACAAGAGAACATCTTCAAACGTATACTTTTACAATCAGGCCTAGCATTCCTGGTATTATTTTGTCAGACAAATACTGGGAAGTGGACGGGAATTGAGGTTGTATAGTCACGCCACTAAAACAAATGACTTGGCCTTAAAAATTGGTCTCCAATGTCTACATCCCATTTTCTAGAACAAGAACCATGTAGAATTTCTGAAAACTTCTCATATGTAGGAGTCTTTCAGTAGTACTTTCAGCATTCGAAGTGGAAAAGCCTTATTTCTTGGATTCTACTCTTCACTTTACCAAAAGTATGGCTGCCCACTAAATACCACTGTCCTAGTTTCTATGCTGGCAATATGCTCTTCATCTGTCTAAAGTTCAGTAGAGAAGAATCAACACAGACGAAGCAGTATTCTTCAACTGTCCATGGGGTCAAAATGAACACTTGATGTAAAACTTCTCTATCGTTACCTGCTCTGGGGACTTCACTGTGCTCTAGGACTAAAATTTTGAAATTCTAGAGATATAAAGAAACCTAGGTATTAGGAGAATCCATTTGGTAAGCCAATAAACCTATCTTGGTGTAATAATCAGTCCTGACACCATGACACCAATAATCAATGCATGCATGACACCAATAATCGACAACCTCGGGAAAAGTGCAGTATGAATTCCGAATTATTTCTTAATATCTGTATTTTTCTGTTCAAATCTCCAGTATTTATCAAGGCACACCTTTGATATTTGTCAGTGTTTGAAGTTTGCTAAATGTGCAAGCAAAACAAAATACAACCTTGCTTGAATTTTCAAAGTCAGAGCTACATTAATAAAGTTTTATTAGAAAAAGGAATCCACATGACTGGTAGCTAAGTGTTTTTTGTTTTTTAATAAAATGGTAGGTTTGGATGTAAAGCAAAATGTTAATTTTCTGAGCAACAGATTCTTTAAGTTTTGAAGGAAAATGAATCTGGATTGTAGCAACATACGCGTTTATTTGCAAAGGCCTTCAATCTGTGTTCTCTTTCTTGAAACTTCCTTTGCAGATCCTTTACCTCCTGCTAGATTTGAGGTCAAGAAAGAAACGATTACTTCAACCAGCTTGCAGATTAGGTGGACTCATTCTCCTGGAAAAGTTACCTGGTATGAGGTGCAGATATTTGATGATAATAGCAAGAAGATACAAAGGGTCCAACATCAAGAAAGTACTTCATGGAATGAATGCACTTTTTTAAACCTCACTGCTGGCCATAATTATAATATTGCCATCATGGCTGTTTCTGGAAATAAAAGTTCCTCTACAGTTTACACCAATGCATCAACAGGTAAGACCTGGGTTGTCTATAGTTAGTAATCTGTGACACCTTTGAAGTTATATGTTACTCAAGTAATGGAAGTGAAAATGTCCTCAGACTATACATAGATAAACTCAGTAGCCTCTTAAAAGGCAGTTGTGCGATACATATCAAAGACTAGACTGACACAAAGGTCAGGACTGTGCCACTAACTTGTTCAATGATTTTGAACAAGTCCTGGGACTTCCCTAGACCTAGAGTTTCCTCCAGTTTAAAATAAATGCTCCCTAAAGGCCCTTCTAATTCAAACCCTCGAAACAAGATTTTACACCTCATTTTTTATGTTTATGCCATAAACCTCATCTGATAAATGTTTTTGTCTTTTGTGCATTCTTCTCATAACATGAAGTCATGATGTTTTCTAAATATTCCAGTTTGAAACAAGTCTTTTCTCCCTTGACATGATGAAAATAAGTCATCTGGTATATCCATATATCATCATGATATCCACAGCACAGTTCTACCTCCTTCCACAAAAATCATGTCTTTCATATTATTTGTTCTTCTCTCTTTTTCTCTCTTTTTTTTAGCTACCTCTCTTTCCATTTTTCATCTTATAGTTCTTTTCTTTATCTTTTCTATTTACTGCAATGCCATGTTATACTACATTGGAAACAGCTAACTGAAAACCCACTAAGAAGAAGGAAAAGACAGGTGAATTGATGCAGCTTTAGGTTGTGACTTTTGAGAAGCTCACTAATGAAGATTCAATTAAATATGAAGAATGATATTATTCATTATTGCCATTAAGCAAGTTAAAGTCTACAAAAAAGCATCAATGAGTTGTGACTTCTAATTAAATATGTCTATGTCCTCGGTGAGGGAATCAATGAATAACATTTGGACATGCGTTTTATCCCACTAGTGCCTTCTCCAGTAAAAGATATTGACATTTCCACAAAAACTAATTCTCTTCTGATTTCCTGGTCCCATGGTTCTGGGAATGTGGAACAATACAGGCTGATGTTAATAGATAAAGATAACATAGTTCATGACAATATTGTGGACAAACATGATACTTCTTATACTTTCCGCGGGCTAAGACCTGGCCACCTCTACAACTTCACTATTGTGACCATCGCTGCAGGACTGCAAAATTACAGATGGAAATTAGTCAGAACAGGTAAGTTGCTCCTTTCTTACTGAACAAAAAAACAAAGCTCAAATAAGTTTGGATCAAATTTATTAAATTATTGGAGTACTGGTAAGACAAATTGAAATTGTATAAGTCATAGAAAAATCATATGCAGAAAAGGAAAGATTCTATTTTATTCTAGAGTTTAGTCTAGCCCTTGGCAATATTTTTAAGTAGAAAAACTTAATTGCTGATATGGTCCCAGCTTCTCTTTTTAGTACGCCTTTCTCCTTGCTAAGAATTTCTACATCCTTCTCTTAAACATCACTCACAGTGAAAAAGGATCACTTGTCTAAGTGCTGTATGTAGACCTACTCTATGTGACAGCCATTTCCAAAACTCTTTGTCCAAAAACCATACCTAGGATGCAATAACAAAGTATCTGTTATGTCAGCCCAAACTAAACTAATAAAACAGTCTGCTAAGTATTAATAAATAATTCATACATGTATTCATTCATTCAATCAAGATTTATTGAATGGAGCTATATTGCTGATATAACAACACTAAAAATAGACAAAATTTTTGCCCTCACAAATCTTACATGCTACATGTTTCTAATATGTCTGCTGTGTTAATGAATCCACTTTCTTAATAGATTATCTAATTTTAAGATAAACTCTAAAATATGTGGTACCTAAGAAATTATTCTAGTGGAAAGTCTTAATAAGAGGATGATGGGAAAAATATTAGAGATAACTATACATTTATATTATTTTTATGATATACCTCAAAGATACACAGAAAATGTATATGTAATCTTAAGAATTATTACAAGTACCAAGACCAGTTTACACTTCTAACTGCACTAAGAAAAATCACTATGCTTACCTATTCTTTTAATGAGACTTTAATTTATATTATTCCATCCATCAGTGAGACTCTAATTACAACATGTGTAAGAGTTAGAAAAAATATTCATCAGTATATCTCCTTTGTCACCATTTTTATTAGATTAGATTAAACAGTAACACAACCTTTTAAAGTTATCATGACAATGTAAACAGAAAATATTACAGCATGTAAAATTAATCTATTATGTTGTTGATATTATACATAGATGTTACATATACATAGATATCTATATGCTAAGAAAACATTTTGACGGACCTCTTTTACATTCTACCTAAAGAATTTCAGAATTAGAAAGGACCATTTTAAGTCTCTTCCAAGCTTCATTTGCAAACAGGGAACACTGGGCTCAATGGAAGAGAGAGAGAGAGAGAGAGAGAGCGCAAAAGAGAGAAAGAGAGAAAGAGAGAAAGAAAAGAGAGAGAGAGATGCCCAGAGTCTTGTGGAGAGCTGTGCAAGCCTCAAACAGAATTCAGGCTCCTGTCTGCCAGGCTTATGCTCTTGCCATGAGCAAAACAGCCTTCTTTAGTTTCACAATATTACTTTTGTAGTTTTGTGGTATTATTTTTGTCTCTCAAAGTGTTTGTTTTCTAGTAGGGCTTGCAGGAATTAAAATATAGGTCAAAATTTAGCCATGGGGCTGGTAAGAAATCTTTTGTGAAGTCTCTTTTGCATTCTTTGCTAATTAGCTCCCATGGAAGTCTCAAATCTGAAAGTCACAAATGATGGCAGTTTGACCTCTCTAAAAGTCAAGTGGCAAAGACCTTCTGGAGATATAGATACCTACAACATTACCCTGTCTCACCAAGGAATCATCAAAGAATCCAGAATATTAGCACATCAGGTTACTGAAACTCACTTTAAAGACTTAGTCCCTGGACGACTTTATCAAGTAGTCATCAGCTGTATCTCTGGTGAACTGTCCGCTCAGAAGATGGCGGTAGGCAGAACAGGTAAGTCTTGGGCTCCAGAATATTCTCTGAGTACCCAAGTCATTCTCTGATCCATCTTAAAATAGGATAACATAAGGTAAAAGAAAAACTCCTTTTAGTACTTGAGAAGTTGTCTATTTGACAGACTGTGTCTGTGGGCCAGTACCTGATATACACGGTAAGTACAGCAGAAGGTTAATTGAATTCACTTAAGTTATTTAAGCAAATACACATGGATTTCTGAATCATCTACATACTGTCTGTTTTTCAACGTTTTTCAATGTCACATGATTTAAGTAACCTAAACACATGAGAATTGATATTAATAAAGAAAACATTTCTGATATATTCTTACAATGAAAACCAGTCAACACTTAACCAGTTTTTCTGTAAATCATTTCATTACGTTATGTCACCAAATACTTATCCATTGTCTTGTAAGAATCAATTACTATATTATGAGCTTTGGGCAACATTAAAATGAGTAAGACATGCTATTACGTATTAGGCAACATAAGGTTTGTACAACCCACACCCTATGGCTAAACTGGTTGGTAGCTTCTTCATATTGCCCTAAACTGAGTAGTGGTTAAGTATTCAAAGAGCTGTAAAGACAAAACAAAAAGACACCAAAAAATATATGAAATACAGATCATATATGGCCTGTAAAGCCTGAAATATTTACCATTTGGCCCTTACAGAAAAAATGTGCAGACCCTTGCTTAAAAGAGGTTACAATTATAATTTTACAGATGTAGAGTACACAGAAAAACACCTTTAAAAATAATGCCTCCTAATAATGGTAATATTAGTGATATTTCTGTCTGTCAGGCATTGACTAAACACTTTACACCCATTATTTCATTTGTTTCTCATAACAAAACTATGACAGATATTCTTTTGTGGTGGTCATTCTACAAATAATTCAAAAGTTCTGAACTATCTAGCCAGTACATGATAGATCTGTAATTTAAGCCAAGCTATTTGATTCCAAACTCTAATCTCTGTGGTATTCGGGATCTCAGCTAAGAGCTTATGGTCAAAAAGGAAAAAGAATTAAGTTCTCCTTCCAATGAAAATTTGGAAGAAATTGACTTAAAGTGATATATAAAAGTGTTTACGTCTTTGTTTGTTTGTTTGTTTGTTTTTGTACTGGGAATGAAACTCAGGACCTTGCACTTGCGGCAAGTGCATATGCCACTGAGCTATATCCCTGGCCCTAAAAGTGTTTACTTCATGACAAATGAAGATGGGGAGGAGGGTAGGGTATTTGAAATGGAAAGAATAAAATAAGGAAAACCACAGGGACAGAAAGCCCAGGAGACCTACAGGTCTACAGAACATGCAAGTGAAAAACCAACATTGGAAGCACTAAGAAAGGTAGGAGAGCTTCAGGGAGTGGTCAGAGGTAAGACTGGAAGGACATGTCGTCTGAACTTGAAAAGCCACAAATGCAAGTGAAGGATTTGTTTTATCCTGTAGCTTTTTAAGGAGAATTTGAATGTTTGTAAGGAAAAATATAATACATCCAGAGCTGCACTGCAAGAAGATTGTTCTTTTCAGTTGAAAAAGAGAGAATGTTTCATGACCACAACATCCAAATCTCTTCCGAAGGATGCCACATCTATCAACATCACTATCACTAGAAGCAACATCTGTATTGTCCTAGGGCAGGTGTACAATTTATAAAACACGTTTGCATCACTAAATTATTAACAAAGGTACAGAAGAGTGTGTACCAGTTACATTACTAAAATGATTTTAGCACACATTCTTGAATGTCAAAGTCTCCAAAATGAAAGAGGCCTAGTCATCCTCCGTAGACACCAGAAGGGAATAGAAATGTTTTGAATTGCAGATATTGTGTCTCCTATTTACTGTTGCCCACGAAAACTAAATGAGTATTCTTACTTTGGGTTTTTAGTACTTTCTTGATATGATTTCATTATTTAGTTCCAGACAAAGTCAGGAACCTTGAGGCAAAAAACAATGGTTGGATGAGTTCCCTTGTAGTGAGCTGGTCTCCCCCTGCTGGAGATTGGGAGCAGTATCGCATCGTGCTCCTCAATGATTCTTCACCATTGCTCAACATCACTGTGGGAAAAGAGAAAACACGTTACGTCGTGGATGATGTGGGGCTCATACCGGGAAGACAGTATGAAATAGAAGTCACTGTTGAGAGTGGAAATCTGAAGAATACTGAACGTTGCCAAGGCAGAACAGGTAAGCAAATGCGAAGGTATTAATGACTGATGGCACTTTACTTTGTTCCTTCTCCTTTGAACCCAACTAACCACCAATGTCATACTCTACTGTTCCTTGAATTTGAGATATTACAGATTTTCAGGATAACATAGGGATTCTAATATTTAATACTGTTAAATTAGAGCATCAAAGTCCCTTGGACTAATAATGCCACTATTTCATAAAAGAATGATATTCTCAATGCCAAAAGAATAAGTATACTATCTGAGAATAAGGACCAATCCTGTCTCCAGTGATCTAATGCTAGTGATCTAATGTGAGCATTTGAGGTTCCAAGGAAGGGTGATGAAAGTGGATAGGAATCTGCCTGTATATTCAGGAAAGGGAGCACAAGGGCACTAAAATATGGGTCTTGGTAGTCTCGCTGTCACCATTCTTTGCAATCTCTTGAGTACCTCTCCTGAGCCTGCTTTCTCAACTTTCAAATAAGAGACTTCCAAATTCAACAGTTCTGTGATAATCCATGCAATCTGAAATATTCCATACTTGAAGAGAAATTCAAGTATGTTGTCTCTTAGTGGTTGCCTGATAATAAGGAAATGATTAATTCACCAATATTCTTATTAGAAGAATGTCAAACAAAATGATCAGGACACAGCTTGCCAACTGTAATTATTACAGATTTTTCAGTAATCTCCCCATCTTCCAAATTTTTATATCTATTGGAGAGTGATCAAAGATCTATATATATTTAAAACTCCTTTTAGTATTCATAGGACAGGCATCTTTGTCTGCCACATTTTTCCATTCACGTCAAATGATTTGGAAATGTAAGATCTAGGCACAGTGGGCAGCTCCTTGTGTTGGTGTGATTCTTTGAACTTTTTTTAAGCTGCACTTGCAAATGAGGAATAAAGTAACTTGAAGTAACCTTTAGTGTAAATAATTATTTCTATAAGTTGGAGAAGAAAGATGCAGAGTTCAATTAGGATAGAATTATAGAAAATTCCTTTGATGCAGAAATCACAAGATAATTTTACACACTTGATTCTTTCATTATTGGGTTTTCCTGTTGGTTTGCAGCATCAGTACTTTGCTGTTACTAATATCTCCTAGAAATTATAGTACTAAAATCTTTTAAAGAAGTAAAAACAGTTTTGATCCTTTTGGTAAGAGGTGTTCTTAACCAGATGCTATTATTACATAACAGTCACCTCTCTCTTTTATAACAAAATAACATGCCTTCCTCAGAAATAAAGAAAAGAGGCACTCAGTCTTGCCGAGTTATGGTTCTTAACAAATGCGCTTCACTCCACCCAAACACTCAAACGTAGACTTTTCTTTATGATGTTGACAGGATTGTGGTAAATGTTTTTATATCAAGGAATACACAGGACAAGATAAACTCTAATAAAGTGATATGTGATCAAGAATAAATGATTTTACAGCAAGGTATTTTCCAACAGTATTCTTTTCAATCCTTATTTCTGATTATATACATACACCAAGTTTCTTGTGATAAAACCCCCTTCCTCTTAATATTCATAAGCATTTTAAAAAGAAACGTTGACCTAGAACACTCCTGAGAATGGGAAGAGAAACAACTCTCTAAAGAATACTCTCAGAGAGTGTCCAAGGAAATCAATACCCAAGTCTCCATTGCTTTTTCCTCAGTTCCCCTGGCTGTCCTCCACCTTCGGGTCAAACATGCCAATGAAAGCTCACTGGGCATCATGTGGCAGACGCCTGTAGCAGAGTGGGAGAAATACATCATTTCTCTAGCTGACAGAGATCTCTTACTCATTCACAAGTCCCTCTCCAAAGACGCCAAAGAATTCACTTTCACTGAGCTGATACCTGGACGAAAATACACAGCCACAGTCACCAGCATCAGTGGAGACTTGAAAAATTCCTCTTCAGTAAAAGGAAGAACAGGTAACAATCTTTATGAATTTTAGATTTTATAGTGTTCTGTCTGCTGAATTCCTTAACATGCAGTTGCAGGCATTTATTACATGCCTATTATGTATTTTGCATTGTTTTCTGTTTACCAAGTTCAGCTCTTATCATCATTAATTCCTTCGTTTTACCTTGCTTGGGTTTGTTGTGCTAAAATTGAGTAGAGAATAAGTGCCCCAGGAGTTTTGTCACAAAAGAGAGCAGAGAAATAGAACAGCATAGAGAGGAGGGAAAATGGTTAACAGGAGGATCATTGTTTTTAAAGCACAGAAGTCATTGCATGTTTTATGCTGAAGAGCATGATCTAGAAGAGAGGTAAGTGATGATGATGTAAAGAGATGGGGAGCTCCTGCAGTTGTTCTGCATGTGGTGAGTGGTATTGGGATTTAGAGCACATGGCATTGGCTTTGGAAAGGAGTATGTTGTCTGGGGAATAAAGTATTTGAGTGCAGGTACCGGTATGGATAGAGGTACTGTAGAGCTATTATTCAGCAGTTACTCTCATTTTCTCAATGAAATAGGGAACAATGCTCCTTTCCAATTTACATGCTATGAGTAACCTGTATTGCCCTCTCCTTTTTTGAACTGCACAAAAAATGATTGATTTTATACAGAATATAATAATTGTTTTAGACTCTTTTTTTGGGGGGGTACCGGGGATAGAACTCGCGACCTCACACTTGCCAGGCAGGCGCTTATGCCACTGAGCTAAATCCCCGGCCCTGTTTTAGACTCTTAGATACCAGTTCACCACTTTCCTTCTCATATTGCCTTTCTGTATCTTAGGAGTTACATATGATATTATTTTCCTTCATCCTGAAAGATATTCTTCA
This sequence comes from Dolichotis patagonum, assembly GCA_004027295.1. NCBI lineage: Eukaryota > Metazoa > Chordata > Mammalia > Rodentia > Caviidae > Dolichotis > Dolichotis patagonum. The sequence goes on from PVJX010000090.1 coordinate 98,497, forward strand.
AATTTCTTTTTTGAGAGTTCTTAGGGACAAACTTTCTCCACTTTCCTGAGCATGTTTTTATATAGCTCTCCATCTTGCAGAGTATTTTCTTATGTCTTGATGTAACAGTGAAAGTTATTTTCTCTCAATGCGTTGAAGATGTTTAGTTTTTTAAGACTTTATTGTTGTTGCTGCTGCTGCTGTTGCTGTTGCTTTTGCTGTTGTTTTTTGAGACAGGGTCTCTCTGTGTAATTCCTCCTGGGCTTGAGCTCTCTTGGTAGTCCAGGCTGGCCTCAAACTCACAACTCATTTCTGCCTCAGCCTTCTGAGGACTGGGGTTACCTGTGTGTACCACCACACTGTTGCTATTAAATAGTCAGTTGTCAGTCTAATTCCTATTTTACTATGAGAAATCTGTCTGTTTAATATGACTATTTTTAAGGTCTACTCTTTACCTTTGATGTTCTTTTGTTTCACAATAGTGGTCTACATATACAAATATTTTTGTTTATCCTGCTGCTAATAAGTCTCCAATATTGTCATTTGTCTCTCCACTGTTCCCTTGTTATCCTTTCTACTACTTCAGAAAATGTATGTGTGCACACCCAGCCATACACAAATACACACACGTCATAGTTTCCATGTATTTGCTTTTTGGAGTACAGATAACCTCAGCTCCTTGCTTCAGCTCAGTAATTCTTTCTATGATTTTCTCTAACTACTGTTAAATCTACCCATTGAGTTTTAAATTTTAATTGCTATGCTTCTCACTTTTAAATATCCTCTTTGATTCTCTTCCAAATCTAGTAAAAGTTGTGATCTTTTGCTCTTTAGTTGTATTTTCATGCTTTTTTTTTATCATTGCAAATTAAAATATTTGTTTTACTTTCTGTCTGATCATTTTAATATCTGAAATCTTCAAGAGTTAAGTGTTACAATTGACCTTGCGGCTGTTTGCTAATGGTATTTTATTCCTTAGACATTTGTGATTTTTTTTTTTACTACAAACTTATATTCTTTGGAATTCTATTCTATGAAAATTCTTTGCCTTATTTGAAGGTGTATTTCAAAGAGTTTTTTTTTCTTTTTTACTTGATTCTTTCGAGTGTATAGGACCACTATCAACCAAGATCTACTTTAATGTAAGTTATCAACTTGAGGTTTTTTGAACACTGGATTTTATGAATCCAAGTTGTAAACACCTTGAAGCTGTCTTAAAATTATGAATTCCCAAAGAAAATATTTTTCTCCACCGAGTACTAAGAAGAATTGAGTGATGTGAGGAATATAGATGAAATATTATTTCACTTATACTTGGAATGTAGTCTTTCAGGATCCTTTGTTCTTATAAGCTTCTTCAGCCTAAGAAAGTCCTACATTTTATGTCCCATTTCTGAGATCCTGAAATGCTATTAAGTCAAAGCTTAGATTTATTTTTGAAAGGCATCTCTAAGGCAAATTTGCATCAGTGATCTTTACCTCTATTTCGCTTATTTTGTAGCCTCTGAGAATTGCTTAGCTCTCTAATAACTCATTCATTCATTACTTTTATTTATTTGTGTACATTTATGTGTGGGGTGGGGGCGTACTAAGGATGGAACCCAGAGGTGCTTTACCACTGAACTACATCCCCAGCCCTTTTCATTTCTTATTTTAAAACAGGGTCTCAAGAAGTTGCTCATGTCACGTTGAACTTGTGATCTTCCTGCTCCAGCCTTCTAAATAGTTAGGATGACAGGCATGTGTCACCAAACCCAAAATTATTATATTTAACCCAACATGTGTGTTGTGTTTGTCAGGGGAATTTTTATAGTCTTGGCTCATCACACTGCCAAAGATGGAGGGACAGGTCATTGTTTTAGACCTATGATTATTTTCATTATCCCCACTACCCTATATCTGGGTCATATAGTATATCTATCTTCAACTTTTAAGAAACTGTCAATCTGTTTCCCATGCTTGTTTTACAATTTTATTTTTGTGTTTATCTATATATTCCTTTTTTGAAATGCTGCCCAGACTAGTCTCAAACTTCTGGGTTCAAATCCCTATTAACAATGTATGAGATTTCCAGTTTGTACACATGTTCAGCAGCACTTGGTATGGTCAGTTGTTTTAAAATTAAGCAGCTCCTATAGGTGTGTGGTAATATCTTGTATAGTTTTATCTTTCGCTAATGTCTAGTGGATTTCAGAATGCTTTTGTATGCTTATTTGCCTTCTGTTTATCTTGTTTGGGACAGTTTCTTTTCAAGTTTTTACCCATTTTCCTGTAGACTTTTTTTTAATCATTGAGTTTTGAGAGTTTTTTTATGTTAGACACAGGACTTCTGTCAGAATGTGAGTTGAAAATATTTCCTTCCAGTCTGTGCCTTTTTTTCACCTTACTAGTATATTTTGTTAAATACAAGTAATTTTGTTACATAGAAGTTCTTTCATAGGTCACACTTTTGGTATCAGACCTAAAAAGAAAATCTATGTCTAACAGAGATAGAGCACATGGCTTTGAAAGTAATTCTCATGACAGTAAGGGCCCAAAAAAGTCCTATTAAATAAACCTTCAAAAATAGCCGCCTTTTACAAGATAGTTAACATAGTTATACTACTAATTTCTCTTAGTTCATTGATATTATTTGGACAATTAAATGCCTTTATATTGTATTCTGAGTAACTAATTTAAAGATAACAATATGCAATGTATTAACCATTGTTACTCTCCTATTGTATTGAAATGTTGTGGGGGGTTTCTCTCTTTAAAATAAAATTTTAAAATTAGCTGCTTTAATCATTTAACGTTTAAAATAAAGGCTAATAAGTATGTATCACCTCATCTGTGAATCCTAAATAATTTTGATTTACCATATGAACAGCTTTATCAAAGTTGTGCTGTCTCAGTACAGGAGTAGTTCTCCATACGCCACAGGAATAGAGCTGAGTTTATAGCTAAAACAACTAATACTTTTTTTTTAGCATTTTTAAAGTTGTTTCCATTCTTTACCCATATTTTTTATACTTACTTAAGGTGACTTTGTTTGTCTTCTCTCTACCATGTTTTAGTGCCTGCGCAAGTGACCAATTTGCATGTGACCAGCCAAGGGATGACCAGTAGTCTGTTTGCCAACTGGACAGAGGCACAGGGAGACATAGAATTCTACCAAGTCTTACTGATCCATGAAAATGTGGTCATCAAAAATGAAAGCGTCTCCAGTGAGACTAACAGATACAGCTTCCATGCTCTGAAATCGGGCAGCCTCTACTCTGTGGTGGTGACAACAGTGAGTGGCGGGATCTCTTCCCGACAAGTGGTGGTGGAAGGAAGAACAGGTAAGAAGTGGAGACATAAGTATCTGTAACTTATGGAAAGCTGAGTACATGGGACTCTCTCATCCCAAGCAGAATTTTTAAAACATACTGAAAACAGACCTGTTTTCCTCTTAAAATCCAACTTTCAATACAATCCAGATGCAATGGCATGGAAACTGACTGATAGTTAAGAATGGGAGAGAACACTGAATTTTCCAAACTTTCCAACCAAGATTGATGCCCAAATTAGTCCTCTCATTTAGTTGATTTCTTTTGAATTGTTTATGTCCCAATTAAGGTAAATAAAAATGAAATATCCTCCATTATCTTCATATTCTTGGTTTCGTAGAAACCAAGGGCATAGAAAAGACATAGGACATAGAAAAGACATGATCTCTAATTTATATGGTCAAAAGTTGACATACACAGGAAAAGTCTATTTGCTCAGGGTGGTCCAAAACTCCTGGGCTCAAGTAATCCTCCTGCCTCATCCTTCCCAGTAAGTAGAGATTCAGGGATATGCCACTGTACCTTACTAAAAGGGACATGTATTTTTATAAGCAATATTAAACAAGTGTTTAATACTATATGCCACCTAAACAATCTTCATAACTTAAAGAGTTCCCTGTTAAACAGAGAAGATGGCTAAGTAGAGAAATAAGTATCAACATAGTCATGTGTATCAGAGAGCTTTGGTACCAAAAGAGAAAATGTAATTTTCGACATGATGCAAGGAAAGTACGTAAATCTAAACATAATAACATATTATTTCATATAATGCATAGTTTATGTTCTAGTTTCTTAAGAAAAAATTACATAAACCAAATAGAAACTTTGATAGTTATGGATGAATGTTTAATCCAACCAATGACCTTGCTACTTAATTTTATATGATTATTGTAAATGAGATTTCAGGTTTCTCCTTCTATATATCTTGATACTCAAATTCTGAGCATCAGTCACAATCATGATAGATAGATGGATAGATAGATAGATAGATAGAATCATTTTGGAACCATCTTTTGGTAAAGCACAGTTGAGGGTATGGGGCTGAAAACCTTAGTTTGAAAATGAGAAAAAATGAGGAGAAGAATTGAAAAAGGCCTTGCATCCATTTTCCAGTGAGTCTCAGTGTAGTAGTCTAGTAGGATTGATTAATTTGCTTTCACAGCTTTGCAATTTGAGTGATCCTGATTGAATAATTCCACTGGTCTATTCTTCTCCAAGTCAAAAGTCAGGAATCCAGGCGCCTCACATCTCACCCTTCCTCAGGGTTCTCAGAACGCTCCTTGTTTCGCTAAGAATAGAAATGGAGATCAGGGATGGCATAGACTACCAGGCTGGAAGCACACACATCTCTTCTATGCACGTTCCACTAGCCAGAACTCGCTAACATGACCACAGTTAATACACCTAGCTGCAGTGAAGGCTGGGAAATACAGTCTAGTCATATGTCAAGAGGAAGTGTTCTGTGAACATGAGTCACATGCTACACACAGGGTAAGTCCCATTTTACAATATCATGAGGGACCTGGGGATATAACACAGAAGCAGAGCACTTGTCTCACATACACGAGGCCCTGGGTTTCATTCACAAAACTGCCAACACAATAGCTGTCCAACTTATTGTGATATACTAAAGTAATATAGTGAAATAAGTGTGTATTTGAAATAAATGGGATTTATAATTATCTTTACCTATATTTTAACAGAGGTATTAATATTTAAGTCATATTATATGGTAGAAGCATTCAAAAAAGGGAAAGTAGCCAGGCATGGTGGCACACACCTATAACCCCAGCACTTGGGAGGCTGAAGTAGGGAGATGATTGCAAGTTCAAGACCAGCCTGGGCTCAAAGTGAGCTCAAGGCCAGTTTGAATTGCATAGCGAGACCTTGTCTCAAAAAGACAAAAAAAGAGGGGGGGATAAATTATTTGAGGAATGATCAAAAAGTTGTCAGGAAAGTACAAAATATGGATATATATAAGCATGCATTATTATACCAAAGCATTATGGGAAAATGTAACACTACTACAGATGCACATTAACTAGGGATTTCAAAAAGTATCTAGTTAAGTTTATAGCTAAAGCTTTGGTAATCATTGCCACTTTTTTTGTTTGTGTTTTTTTTTAAATTTGGTACCAGGGATAGAACTCATGACCTCACACTTGCCAGGCAGGTGCTTATGCCACTGAGCTAAACCCCAGCCCACCACTTTTTGAAATATGAAAATATTGGTCAACAGAAAGTTTTTTAAAAGCTTTTTTTATATTTCACATATTTCCAAGGAGTTAAAACATATAAATCCTCCTAGCCTAGATAAGATGGTAAATATTTAAAACTAAAGATATTATATGTTCAATAAATCTAACTGTAATCTGAAAAATGCTCATTCTAAAGGAAAACCACACAAATTTTGTATATATTTTTCTGAAACATGTAAGTTGTATTTTTGACAAAAGTTCTGCTAATTGTATCTTTTCTAATAAAGTATTGTAGTTACAAATATTTCCAATAGTTTTACAAAACAAAGGAAACTATTTTAAGACTAATAATGGAATGTATGGATAGTGGGAGAAAGGAAGGAAGGACATAAATATACCAATATACAAATTTTATGGATAAAGTTTAACTTTATATCTAGGAAATGCCTATAAAATATAGTAGCATTACCTGAGTAGCTGAATAGGGTGCTGTTTGTAACTTTTGGTGTAAGACAGACTTTGGAACTTAACTCACAAAATCATATCACATTAAGATTAGAAGGAGTCTCAGAAGTTATACAACCAAACCCTGTCCTTTATGTGTAACAAACTAATATTAGCAATTGTATAAAAATAATCAGCTAAAGTTAGCTGATGGTGAAACCAATAATGCAACTCACATTCTGAAAGATTTCATTCTTACGTTTACTAGTGGCAGTATTTATTAGACACTTATCTCAAGTACATAGTACAATTTTCATTCAAAACTATAATTTACTAACTTGCCATCTGTATATTTCTAGCCAGGGAGCTCCTAAAAAGCATCCAGGCTTTTCCCATTTTTTGTACAGCTGGCAAGTAGAAGGTTCTCAGTAAGTGCCTTGCACTAATCCCCAAGTAATGTAAGCAAATAATTAGGCTTGTCATCAGAAAGCCCAGTATCTCCATTATGGTTATCTCTGCCCAGTTGGTCCAGATTCCAAACTGTGTCCAGGATAGGCTCTTTTTAAAGGCTTATTTCTTGCCACTAGAGGGCAGGAAATGCTTTGCAAAGGTAAAGCAATTCATCTAGTTTTGTTAGTTGTTGAACTTTCCACAGGAGTAAATAACCTCATTACATGAAGAGCAAAGATATCCCAAAGTCTAAGATTTTTAGGAAAGCTATTTCATTCTTCACTTTTCCCCTTAAACATCTTGGCTTGTTGTTGAGTTTGGTTCAAGTTGATTCATTTGGATTCTTAAGATGTTTGTTTCCTTTCCTTCAGGGAACCTCTGAATTCATTCAAATAAAAATGCTCCCACTTAAAATATTTTACAAAAAGCAAATCCTGAAGATGTAGTGATAAGATCCTCATATTTACAAGGCACCCAAAAGGCCTCCTTTCATTTTTGTTTTGCGTAGCCTCCTGATGTCAGAGTACTCAGCTTCCAAAAGCTAGTAAGACATCCTCACTCTTCCTTGACCTCGTCGGTAATCAGCAGATCTCCTTAATCCGTGTTTTTGTTGACCACAATACATGACTCAGACTTTTGACTGTGTTTTTCTTTTTATATCTTCTCTTCTAAAATCATAGTCCCTTCTAGTGTGAGTGGAGTGATGGTGAACAATTTAGGCCGAAATGATTACCTCAGTGTTTCCTGGCTGCCAGCACCTGGTGATGTGGATAACTATATGGTGACACTCTCTCACGACGGCAAGGTGGTTCAGTCCCTTGTCATTGCCAAATCTGTCAGTGAATGTTCCTTTAGCTCCCTCACCCCAGGCCGCCTTTACAACGTGACCATAACCACCAAGAGTGGCAAGTATGAAAATCATTCCTTCGGCCAAGAGCGGACAGGTAAGGATGCGTGAAGGTGCAGGGATCCATAGAAACTAACTAGACATATGGCTCAGGGCATCATAGAGAGGTAGTAGTCCCATGACAATGGCACAAAAGGCAGATGAGATCACCAAATTGTGATGAAGTCTTTGTATTGTGAAACTCCTTAGGTAACTGGATATTACCTTTACAGGAAGATTTGCACAGGTTTTATGGCTAGAATTCATATTATATTCAAACAATGTTGCAAGTATTTCTGTTTAGAGAGTAGTTGTTAGTAACTGGTTTTACAAACAGTAACTAACCCTATAAATGCCTCAGTGAAGTTGTTGTTATGATTACCATTTTATATATTAGGAAGGTTCAAGGAAGTTAACTTGCCTAACTCTCTACCATGCTAAACAGCCAGCATGTTTCAAATCCTGAATTTAAATCATTTTCTGATTGACTCAAGAGCCTACAATTGTTTCTGTGCTAAAATCTTCCCTGAAATGTGTGTTGGTTAAGACTACTATTTATCTTTTTTCACATAAGGTGAAAATGTGAACCCTGACAGTTCTGAGACTAGGGAGCAAAACTCTTAGCAAATGAAGGCTGGGTCTTTGATGTGCTAGAAAGAACTAAATATAGAAGCTACCACTTCCCAATATATTTATGCTTTGTGGGATTGACATGTAAGATTTCTGCTTAAGGTTAACCTCAATGTTTTATCAAGTCTTTTTACTGGGATCTGCATTGATTTTTTTTTTTTTTTTTTTTTTTTGCCTTTAAAAATATCTTTTTTCCATAAGGATCTGGGACAATTGACATTATCCTATTACCTAACATTGAATCTGGGGCTTAGCAGACACTCAGGAAGTATTTGCTGAATGAATAACTGAGACTCAGGTCAGGGTTTTCACTTGGTGGCCCTTGGGTGGGCTTTTGACATGTAGTAACCCCTGAAATTATCCGTAATGTTGTTACGGATAAAGAATGTTTGTGCATTTCTTTGGCGAAGGATTCTAGATTTCATAGTTTCTGAGCATACTCTCCAAAGTGTAGAAAGTTTGCCTTATATTATTACAGAATGCTAACACTGAAAACAGTAGCAGAGGCTCAGCCATTACATCATCTATACCGGAAAGTGCTTGTTAGGGATGTAGAGCTAATTCCTATTTTCCTACAATTTAAGGTCTGACTTTACTGCTGATCACAATAATGACTTAAATCTGAAAAGCTGATTTCCATGTACACAGAAGTCTGAAGTCAATGGAGTCAATGTATTGTATTGATCAACTTGAAGCCTGAAAATCACTAGAAATTAAAGGCTGAGTTACCCAATTGATAGCCCTTTGTTTCCTAACAGCATCAATTTAGGAATGTTCCCTATTCATATGGCTTCTGTATTACAAAGCTCTTTTGTTAAGGTTGTCTCCAAGTGTAAGGAAAGTGATCTTCTATTCAAAGCAACCTTTTGACTCATCTACCAGCACAAACATAGATTTGGTACATCATTAATGGAAGCCAAGATTTTAACTGGAAAGTCATGTCTAAGCTGTTGTCTTGTTGATTTTGGCTGATTATCTTAATGTCCTTTTCCTTTTCTAATGCTCTTCTTCTAAATTTTGGGTGAAAATGCCAATATTTCTAGTTCTGTATCATGCCATCTGATCGTGCAACAAAGGCAGTTCTCACAAATTACTACTGTTCCACCTGGAGAGCTCCTTAGTGACCTTATATGATTCAGTCTAGTTTTTCTCCCTGTAATAATTGTTGTGCCTACATTAAATTGCCTGGATCATTGACATTTCTTAGCCCATATATACAATGTCACTTCACAATTTTTTCTTAATTCTACAGCGTCTAACTTCTAGTAACACTGTAACTGGTTTCAGGCAAATAATTTTGCAGAAAGCTTATCTGTCTTTGCCCCAAGCCTGTGATGAGCTACATCATGATTTACAAACTATTCAGTAAATATAATCCAACGAAAATTGTTATTGCAATTTGTAAGTGTAGAAAGCATTATAATGTAGTAAGATTCCAAATACTGAAATATCTGTATCATTTCATGATTTGGGGGTGAGTAGAAGAGCTGAACACAGGTTCATAAGTAGAACAGAATCATTTAATGTATACTAAATACGTACAGAGGTTATACAGGTCTGTATAAGAGTGTGTTAATATTGAGACAGTAGTATATACCCTAGATCTGAGATAATGCCACTTTTCACCACTCCTCATTAATATTTATAATATCTGGTTATATCCAAAGAGAAATGAATCTGCAATCTGATGAATCAAATTTAGTACTAAATGAACTATCAGAATAGGCTTAAAATCACTCTTTAAAAATAGAATTGTCATACTTTACAGTGTTCCTAGTAGTAGGTGTTTACCTATTTATTTATTTATTTATTTATTGAGGGAAAAACCATAGGTAGACAGAACTATTTGTTTAGATATTTATTAGAAGAAGCCTAAGGTACCCAAAATAGCATTAATCATAATTCTTCATTCAGAAAAGCATGTGTCAGTTTTTAGTTTTATTTTTTAAGTCATCTAGTTAATAATTTTTTATAATTCAAAATGTATATAAGGAATCACTACCTAAAATGAAAGCTAGGACCTTGACAATAATCTGTATGAAATTACATTGTTCCCACCTCACTAATTCACCCAAGGTAGTCAACATCTTGACTCATGTTTATATCCCCTTTGCTTTCCATCTTGCATAGTCTGATTGCCACTCTGAACAAGCTTAAAGCTGTAGAGGCTTAATTTTATAGTTGCTTTAGCAAATAAAAAATATTTTTATTCATTATGTAATCTTTTGGGCTTTCTTTAGATCTAGATTTTTCAGTTGTTATATTGATCAAATTTAATGATATTTTCTCTTTTTATGTTAAGGGCAAGAAATCTATACTTTTATTTTGAATTAATAAGAAATTAATTAAGGCTATTATATAATATTCACTATTATATAGTATTGTATTAATATAAAATTAATTACACTGTTATGTAATGTGACATATATTAGCCAGTGGAAAGGCTCAATGGAAAGACTACATGCTCCCACACTTAGTTTTACCATATCTCAAATTTTTAATTTTCAGATAAATGCAAATGGTATTCATTGTGGTCTTGAATTTCCTTCCAATATTTTCCATTGTAAAACATCTCTTTATGTATTGATTAACCTTACATGTTTTCTCTTCTTCTATTTTTACTTTGGGCATTTATACTTCCTTGGTAACTTTTTAATCTCATCTTGAGTCACCAAAGGATGTTGCAATTATTAATATTTTCACCATATTCATATTAATCATCAGTTATCTTGTCTAATGCTCTATTTTATATGCGACATGTTGTGTAGGCAAACAATAGGCTGTGAATACATCCCTCAGGTTCTGTTAAAAGTTCTAACTAATCACTTCAAACAGTGTGATAATATTTTCCCTCCAGAAATTTGTAATCTAGAAGTTAAAGATTTTTCTTTAAAATGTACACATTAAAAATCTAGTTACTTTCTCCTATTGTCCTCGATTGTCATCTGTGGTCTATTGTTCACTCAGAGTCACTAAATCTGTAACTGTTCTGTTTTCTTTTTCAGTTCCTGACAAAGTCCAGGGAGTCAGTGTTAGCAACTCAGCCAGGAGTGACTATTTGAAGGTGTCCTGGGTGCATGCCACAGGTGACTTTGATCACTATGAAGTCACCATTAAAAACAAAAACAACTTCATTCAAACCAAAAGCATTCCAAAGTTAGAAAACGAGTGTATATTTGTTCAACTTGTTCCTGGACGTCTGTACAGCATCACTGTTAGTACAAAAAGTGGACAATATGAAGCCAGTGAACAAGGAAATGGGAGAACAAGTAAGTGGAATGATTGCAAATTGACTGGACATGAAGGTCACTGAGTAACTAATTTGTCTCAACCTTGAATATTTTTTACTTACTGATTAGCAAATTACATTGTCAGTAAGCTTTATGGCATACCATCACAAAATATTTATTGGTAAGTAAAGGCAAGCATGGTGAGGGAGAAAGAAGGCCAAATATTTCAGTTTTCTTCCCTGCCTTCCTGCATAGTGGCATTAAAATTCTAAGCTTGTTTTATCTTACGGTCAAGCTCTTAACGCCTTTCATAATTACATTCTGCCAACATGTAGAATACAGGATTTTTGTCAGGAAAATACTCAAATTTTAATGGTTGCTTCCAATTTTTCTTGTTTAACTATGATGAAATAGATCCTGTGTTTTATTTGAGCAAGAGAGGTGTTTTCTGGTTCCTTGAATGTGACTTACAAGTTATTGTGTAGCTAAGCTCTGATTAGTCCCTTTCCTGAAGCATCTTCTCGTTTTCCTCCCTAGTCCCAGAGCCTGTGAAGAATCTAACACTGAAGAACAGGAGTACTGAGGACCTGCATGTGACTTGGTCACGAGCTGATGGGGATGTGGACCAGTATGAGATCCAGCTGCTCTTCAATGACATGAAAGTATTTCCTTCTTTTCACCTTGTAAATACTGCAACCGAGTTTCAGTTCACCTCCCTAACACCAGGGCGCCAGTACAAAATTCTTGTCTTGACCATCAGTGGAGATGTACAGCAGTCAGCCTTCATTGAAGGCTTAACGGGTAATTTGAAATATTGTTCTTGAACCAGCACTGATATAGTGGTGTACTGATAATGTTGGATAACCCAGGTATCTAAAACTTAAATAGAGATTTAAAGGGACATATCAGAGCTGGGGATTTAGCTCAGTGGTACAAGCACCTGCCTGACAAGTGCAAGGTTGTGAGTTCAATCCCGGTACCTAAATAAATAAATACATAAATGGACATGTTAAAAGGGAGAAAGGTATCTTGATAATGACAATGACATTGTCCAAGTCAAATAACAAACAGTATGATATGGTGGAGACGGACAGGGTTTTAGAGACCTAGCATTAGGTTGACACGTAGTTGGTACTTGAGAGGCACACAGATTATTGTATTTTAATAAGTAACTCTTATATGGGTGTCACTTCTTTGAAACTCTCTTGGGAGTTATTGTACTAGGATTATCGAAATAGTTTACTGTGAGCCACAGCAAACAAAGCCCTATGGATCTATGTTCTGTTCAATCCTCAGAACTCTGTATGAGGTCACTGTATCATTGCCATTTTTTCTTATGAGGAAACTAAAATTTTATAGAGGTTCAAAAATGTACTTATAGTCACACAGCTAGGAAACAAGTAAAACAAGACTTAGACTGAGGCAATCTAATTAGCCCCTTGCTACATTAGTGGCATTCTTCATTTCCACTAATTGGCTTTGATCGCCCTCTCTTAATGTTCCCCCACTGACTGCAGTTTAGGCAGAAAGGTCAGAGAAAAATGACAAATTGATACATTTTCTTTCACGTGTATTCTTTCAGTAGAAAAGCATGACAATTAACTCTCCTTCACTCCCTCCTTCCCTTTTCCCCTTCTCTTCCTTTTTCTCTGTCTCTCTCTCTGTCTGTCTGTCTGTCTCTCTCTCTCTCTCTCCCTTCCTCCCTTTCTCTCTCTCTCCAGGGCTTGAATCCTTGCTTGCAAGTGTTTGGCAAACATTCTGCCACTGAGCAACTATATCCCCAGCCCTTCTTGAAAACCTTGGTTATAAATGTTCACATCTCTAAATGATGTTATTTAGACCTTTTCTCTTCTTTTTTTTTTTTTCTTTTTTCTTTTCAGTGCCTAGCGCTGTCAAAAATGTTCATATTACTCCCAAGGGAGCAACAGACAGCCTGATGGTCACCTGGACCCCTGGCAGTGGGGACGTTGACTCCTACGTGGTGTCCGCATTCAGGCAGAATCAGAAGGTTGACTTTCAGATCATCCCCAAGCATGTTTCGGAGCACACGTTTCGCAGACTGGAGGCTGGGGAGCAGTACCGGATCGTAATTGCCTCAGTTAGTGGGTCTCTGCAGAACCAAATAGATGGTTTTGGGAGGACAGGTGAGCGTTCACCTGGAGAAGGCCATAGGGTAGAATGCTCCATGGCTTCCTGTAATAGGACAGTGAGTGAGTTTAACTGTGTACAAATCAGAAAGTTCAAATCTTAGCCCTCCCAAGTTTGTACAGTTCACGAGGGTTTCAAGAGCCTTTCACACTTTTTTCTTTCCATCTTTCTTAGTAGCAGTTTTCAAAACAAATGCAAGTAAGTGCAAACCAAATCACTTGAGTATATTTTTATGCTTGCTAAAGGATATAAATTTTTAATTTTAACAAGAAGATTTCTATAACTATGTACCTTTCAAAATGTATTGTTTTCTCAAAATTATTTCTTAAGGAAAAAATATACCTTGCCATCTGCTGTGCCTGTGATAAGTACCAAATGAACTGTGTCTATTTGTTTATGTCAAGAACATTATCAATATGTTATTTTTAAAACAAAAAATAAGTACCTATGAAATGCCACACATTTAAAATGACATCTGGTTATACTGCAAGATAGAAATCATTGTCTCCATTTTACAAATGAGTAAAATAAGACCCCAAGAGTTTATTAAACATCACCACATTTACATGTAATAAGAGCTAGAGCTATAATTTAAATCTAGGTCCATCTGGCTCAAACCCCATTCCCTAACTTCTGTAGTACAATATTTCTTAGATGCCTCCCATTCTCTTGACCACTTTTTTAGCAGCAGGGCTTATGGCTTCTAAGCCACGTCCTACTATGTACATATTTCATATCCATAGGTATACTATATGCCTCTAAGCCTATGTCAAACACTATATTTAAAAAGTGAGAATTCATTAGAAGGACAGAGCCACCAACCTAAGAACTTTATAATTTAGTGAAGAGGATAGAGAAGTAAACAGGCAATTACTATACAAGCTGGTGATGTTATGGGAACAAACATAAAGAATCAAGGAAGCATTCTAATACTTACACAGAGACCAAGAAGTCTTCCAGGTGAAGTACAAGTTGACTTAATTCCAGAAAAAAAAGCAAAGGTCGAGAGGTGAGAGAAAGCACATACCATTTAATATGTTAGACTAAAGAATGTGAACCATGAGTCCAAGTAAGTAGATAAGCCAAATCATGAAGGGCCTTGTGTGACTGGCAAGGTGTTTTCGAATTACAAGGAGCCACTGAAGTGCCCTTTGCCTGGAATACCTGTGGGAATATACGAAGTGCAGCATGGAATTTAAAACAGTGGGAGTAATGAAGTGTGGGGACTGGTGAGGAGTTCTGCAAAAATGCATGCCACAGATATCATTGTCCTAATATAGTGACAGGAGAGAAGGAGAGAGGAGAGAGATTCAAAGGAAGAAAGATTAAGGACACAGAAACTTTAGGATTTGTGTATGTGGAAGGGTGAGAGTGACAATCTTTGCTTCTGACTTGGGCCAAAAGAAAGAAACAAAAGATAGAAGATTGGGGCAGGGAGATGAGGAGTTCAATTTAATTTGGTTTGATCTTATTTATTCTAAGAGTTTTTCTCAATCAGATACTGTACCATAAGTGATACGATTTTCTTGTCTCTCTCGTTTCTTTAAAGTTCCAGCAGGTGTCCAGGGAATAAGTGCAGATAATGCGTATAGCAGTCATTCCTTAATAGTAAGTTGGCAAAAAGCCATCGGTGTGGCAGAAAGATATGATATCCTGCTTCTCAATGAAAACGGGATCCTTCTGAGCAACACATCAGAGCCAGCTACCGCTAAGCAGCACAAATTTGAAGATCTAACACCAGGCAAGAAATACAAGATACAAGTCCTAACTGTCAGTGGAAGTCTCTTCAGCAAGGAAGCCCAAGCAGAAGGCCGAACAGGTAATTAGTATAACTTAACATTTTGTACCAGATATCTCCTCATATACTGCTGTATAAAAACCATAAGGTGAGAAGGATGAAGCAATGTTGGACGATGGTATGACATATAGATCTCTTGACACAGAGGAACGTTCACCCTCACTTAGCACTTCCACATCAGCCAGTCTAGCTATACAGGCTGCAACCCACCCTACGCCAATTCAGATTTTTTTTTTTATTAAAACTGGTACGATTAGTATCCTATAGATGCTGTAATAAATTGCCATAAACTTACTAGCTCGGAACTGCATAAATTTACTATTACTAGTTTGGTAAGTTAAAGTCTGAAAATAGGAAGGTGTCATGTGTCAGCAAGGTTATGCATATTATAGAGACTAGGGAACAGCCCACTCCTTACCTTTTTCAGCTTTTGGAGACTCCACTTTCCTTGGATTTGATACCTTGTAGCTACAGCATCACTCAAACCGCAGTATCTACTCTTATGTCACTTTCCTGGCTCTCCTGCCCTCCTCTGTCATGTTTAAGGACTTTTGTGTCAGGACAGAAAGTGAGCACTCTAGAGCCAGCTCCATAGTTCTCCACCACTGCCTCATGCTGAGGGCAGCTGCTGGTTGTCCCTCCGCACCACCAGGACTAAAAACCGCTGCTTTAGTTTTTGACCCCTGTGGTTCCCTGTGTCCATCTTCCCCTCAGAGCAGCCACTTGTGGACCCTACCCTCAGCGAGGAAGAATCAACACCAATTCTCAAAATATTCTAGAAATATGAAAAGGAGGAAATGCATCCAAATCCATTCTACAGGCCAGAATTTCTCTAATAACAAAGCTAGACAAGGACTCAATAAAAAAGAGAACTATAGACCAATATCACAGATGCAGAAATTCTCAACAAAATGCTAGCAAATTGAATCCAACAGCAGAGCAATGAGATAATTTGTTATGACCAATTGGTATATATTTCAAGGATGCAAGGGTAGTTCAACATAAACAGATCAATAAATATAATACATCACATGAACAAAATGAAGTGAACACCAAGATTAGTTCAGTAAATGTAGAAAAAAATAATTTAAAACAATTTACCATCCTTTCATGATAAGAATTCTGAACAAATTATGTATAACAAGAACATATCGCAATATAATCAAGACTTTCTATAACTGTCCCTTAACCAACATCATACTTAACGGTGAAACTTTTCCTCCAAGATCTAAAAAAAAGCAAGAAGATGTCCATTCTCACCACACTTATTCTACATAGTACTGGAAGTCTTAGCCAGAACAATTAAGCAAGAAGACAAAAAAAATGAAAGACATACAAATAAAAAAGGTAGGAACTCAAGTTATTCCTGTTTATGGATGATATGATTCTATCTATAGAAAAATATAGACTCCCCCAAAAGACTATTAGAACTGATAAATTCAGTAAAGTGCAGGATGCAAAATCAATATACAAAAATCAGTAATCAAAGAAAGAAATCATGAATCGAATCCTATTCATAGTGGCTACAAAGAAAATAAAATACCTAGAAGTAAATTCAGCCAAGGAAGTGAAAGACCTCCACCATGAAAGTTATAAAATTCTGATGAAAGAAATTGAAGAAGATACACAAAAAAAGGAAAATTCTCCCATGTTCATGGATTGAAAAAGTAACATTAGAGGGACTGCACTACCCAAAATAATTTATAGATTCAATGCAATATCCATAAAAATATCAATGAAATTCTTCACAAAACTGAAAAAAATTCTTAAAAATCATATGGAAGCTAAAAGCCATAGACAAAGCAGTCTTAAACAAAAAGAACAAAGTTGGAAGTATCACTTCAAAATATACTACAAAACTATAGTATTCAAAACAGCATAAAATTGACATACAAACCAATGGAATACATCAGAAGACCCAGAAATAATCTCACACATTTGAAGCAAATTGATTTTCAACAAAGGTACCAAAGCATGCATTGGAGAAAGGAACAACTCTTCAATGACTGGTGCTCAGAAAACTCGATATACAAAGCCAAAGATTGAAATTTGACCCCTATCTCTCACCCTACATAAAAATAAACTCAAAGTGAATCAAATATCTAAATGTAAGACCTGAAACTATGAAACAACTAAAAAAAAATAGAAGAACAGCTAAAGACATCAGTACAGGTGATTTTTTTTAGATACAACCCCAAAGCATAAGAAACAAAAGTAAAAAATAGACAAATAAGACTCTATCAAACCAAGAAACTTCTGTACACAAAGGAAACAATCTCTAGACTGAAGAGACAACCTAAGCAATGCAAAAATATTTTTGTGCACAATTCATCTAACAGAGTATTAATATCCAGAATTTTCAGAATACTCAAACAATTCAGTAACAAAACATTCAATTAAAAATGAACAAAGTGGCACATGGCAGAAGAGCAACAGTTCATGGTGGCAGGAAACAGCACAAGCAACAAGAGCAAAAGGGAAGGAGAAGAAAGAAGACTTTCAGTCCCTTATATTGTATGTAGGCCACATCCAGTTGGGTGTGGCACTCACCCATAATCCCAGCATTGGACCATTGGTCATTCACAAACTCTAGCAGCCCACCTTCTTGACTGCATGAGGCTTTGGGGACATCCAGACTCAAACCATAACATTCTGCTCCTACCCACCCCCTCAATACTCATGCATATCCTTTATGCAAAAAGTGTTTAGTCCATCTCCAAGAGTTGCCAAAGTCCTAACAGCTTCAGCACTGCTGAAAGGCCGAAGTCCAAAGTCTCCTTTGAGAGTTAAGGCAAATTCTTAGCTTTGAGCCCCTGTACAAATGAAAAGATAGTTAAACACTTCCAACATTCAATGGCACAAAATAAAAATTTCCATTCCAAAAGGAATAAACAGGGAGATACAAAGGATTGAGACCAAAAGAAGTCCAGCGTCTAGGAGTCCAAAATTAAGTCCTGTAGTTCCATGTGGAACAGCCAAAGCAATCTGTGGCAAATTGTGACTTCCAAAAGGCTTGCATGGCTCTGCCCCTAAAGACCTTCTAGTGGTTGTAGCTCTCCCTTGGGCTGGCTATGCTCCCTGCCTGAGGGTTTCCTTAGACAATACACACCCCTGGCTTTTCCAACTTCTGAGTTTTCTACTGCACCGTTGACCTCACACTCACAGCTTCATATACACCCTTTCAGGGGCATACTGCCTGGCCTCCCAGGCCTTCTGAAACTGGGGTGGAAGCTGCCTTAACCTCAGACCTCTTCCATTCTGCATGGCCCTAAAAGCAGGGTCACATGGATGATGCTGAGGTCTGTTACCAGTTGGAGCAGTAGCTAGGCTTTCTTCTCTCTTGGTTGTAGGGGTCGAGTGCAGAGATCACTGAGCACTCTGAACCTGATTTTGAGGAAGAGATTCTTTAGGCTGCCTTTGTTCTGAAACCTTGTATGGCCTCCGTCACCATTCTGGATCATAGTGTAGCTGCCATCATTCTGAAACATGAAGCTCTGGAGCTTTCTCCTTAAAGCAAAGTCTTCACTTTTGTAGTTTTGAGGCTGCAAAGGGCGGGGACTTCCTGTTTCCTGGGATACCCCCAAGCCATCTTTTCTATTCTTCTGTTCCTTCTCAGCAATTGAAATCTTAACCCTATCATTACAGTCCACAGCTTTACTAAAGCTTTCTTTCTGGCCAAATTTGCAACATTTTAAATCATTCTTCTGAGCTCTTTGTTCTTGATGCACAACATAAATCTGGCTAAAAGCCTCTAACGATAGCCATGCCACTACCTCTAAATTTTTTGCTTTGAAATTTCTTCTGCCAGATTAATTAGTGTGCAGCCTTTAATCTCAATCTTGAGCAGTCTATGAACATGAGAAAATGCAGACAAACTTTCTTCCAAGCCATAAAGCAATGTCTGGAGTCAACGACCAGTGCAGTCCTTCCCAGCAAAAACCTCCTAAGCCTGGTCTTTACTGGTTTTCTGGTCTTCCGAGCTCTGTCCAGAATCTCCCCTACAGAACAACCTAAGATATTCCATCTCTGCTCCTTCAGGTGACATCTCTGAACCTTTCCAAACTCTTCCCTCAAGTCATTTCCAAAGGTTCTTGTACCACATGGTCAGGTACAGTCACAGCAATGACCCCACTCCACTGGTACCAAATTCTGTGTTGGTTATTTTTCTCTTGTTACTGGGACAAAATACTTGGCATCCAAAATGAAGGAAGGAAAGGTTTATTTAGCTTATAGTTTTTGGAGGTTTCAGTGCATACTCAGCTGGATCCAAGGCTGGGTGGTATGTGGTTAAGGAGCAATTATTCATGATGACCACAAGCAATAAAGAGTGAAAAGGGAAAAAGAGGACAAAGGAGAAAAGGATGTCTTTTTCCCTCCTTTTTATTGTGTGCCAACTACCCATGCCTGGGTGGAGCAGCACTCATGCCACAAATTCCAGCACTAGATAGTGAACCGATCACAATGATAGACTCAGCCACCTTCGGAAGGCCTGCTCCCCCCATGACCACTTGAAGCTTTGGGGAGACATCCAAACACAAACCAGAGCAGGGCCAAATCATACCTTTCCTTGGAATCTTCTTCTTCTTCTCCTTCTCCTTCTTCTCCTTCTCCTTCTCCTTCTCCTCCTCCTCCTCCTCCTCCTCCTCCTCCTCCTCCTCCTTCTTCTTCTTCTTCTTCTTCTTCTTCTTCTTCTTCTTCTTCTTCTTCTTCTTCTTCTTTTCTCCTTCTCCTGCTTCTCCTGCTTCTGCTTCTTCTTTACTTGTAAGCAATGAAAAAGCAATATAATCTTAGCTAAAGAATAATTTGTAATAAAAAGTTTTACATTACAAAATATAAGGCAGATGGCATTGAAAGATGGATAGAGTGTAGAAGTTATCAGAAGTAGGGAAACTTGTTCCATTAATTTTGCCATTTACTGAGTGACTATACTCTTCTGACGGCTGGATACACAAAAGTAAATTAAAAACAACTCTCACAGTCATGAAGTTTGTATGCTAGTAAGGGAGAAAAGCAATAAACAAAATGAGCAAAATATACAAGCGATTCAAAGAGAAAATTAAAGCCAGAAAGTGAGGCAGCAAGTGCTGAGGGTTATAACTTTAGATAGTGCAGAGCTCAAAGACTTCAGTGAGATGTGTTATTTGAGAAAAAATCTGAAAGAAGTGACAGGACCATGCAACTGTCTGGCAGAGTGTCCCTGAGCAGAGCCAATAGTACAGCCAAGACCCTCAGTGGACATATGTCTGATCTATCAGAAGAAGAGTAGAAAGGCTAGTGTACATGATGCAGAGTATGTGAGAACAAGGGGCAGAAAAACAGAGTTAGAATGGTAATGAGGATCATGAGACAACGGAAAATTATGGATAATAAGAGTCCAAAACTAAACCAATGCAAGATCCCTGATAAAGAATAGTGGCTATATTAAAGAAATATTTTTGCATTAGCTAAGGTGGTACATGATGGCTGTGTTCATTATAAAAGGAGGAACAGTAGATTCCAGAGTTTCTACCTGGGGTATCTGGTGGAAGGTAATGTCATTAACTAAGTAAAAAGAAGCAAAAAGAATGGTGGTCAAGGAGAAATCTGTTCAGTTCTATGGTGAACTGGATATCTGAATGATTGCAGAGAGAGAGAGAGAGAGAGAGAGAGAGAGAGAGAGAGAGAGAACCATAGGCAGGTGGGAAAAAATGGATCTGAGCTCAGAAGAAAAGTGAGATGGACGTGGGAATTTGGGCCAAAATGTCAGTTAAATCCACAAAGGGAATAAGATTAATTGTTTAATTAGTGTTATAGAATAGGAAAGGGCAAAAGGATGGAACTATGGAAAATAGTAACTTTTAAGGGATTGGAATAAGGAGAGGGGAAAGCACCAAAGAGCCAGAGAAAGAATATTGGGGGTAAAAGAAGGAGAATCCAAATGAAATCAGCAGATGTCCTATTCTGTTTCCATGGGCATCTTATGATGTCCAAGGAAGCAGCATATGTACCAGCAGTCTGAAAGTAGGTCATTTCTAGCAGAAATTAGCATAAAATTTTTTAGCAGAAACATTTTTAATGGCTTTGACGTTCCTTCTCATTCCCATATCCCTAAATCCAGTTTTCTCTATTTGCTTTTCCCTTTGTTACCACCCACTCTCCTCTCATTACAGTTCTTCCTTACTTCTAATAACCTTAGTCTTAATCTCTGATCTAGTTCTCAGTATTAAAGAAATATTTAGTCATCTAGATTAGGTTAATATGTATCCTACACCAAAACAAGTCTATGAAGGTAATTTTTGTTGTGGTTTGGATCTGGAATGTCCTCCCAAAGCCTTATACACTCAGAAGCCAGACTTTGGACAGGTGACTGGATCTCAGGGGTACTATACTCAGAGGTGGGTTGGTCCAGCAATGGCTTCAGAGCTGATGTATTATTAGGAGTTGCAACCTGGTTGGAGGAGGTGTCACTGGGTACAGGAACTGGTAGGGCACAGTTCCCTCCCTGGCTCCTCTCTTCTCTCTCTGTCTCCTGGCCACAGTGGAGTAAGCACCTTCCCTCTACCCAGGTCTTTCCACTGTGATGATTCTGTATTTAGACCTGATGAACACGGACTGAAACACCTGAAACTGTGAGCTAAAATAAGCCTCTCCTTTAAGTTGCAGGTGTCAGTTATCTTATCCCAGCAATGAGGAAAGTGACTAAAACAAAATTATAGCTTCGGCATCACTAATTTGCAAACTTCGATTTCCTTGTTTTCCAGTCTCTGTGGTATCAGTGTCTTTTGGTTTTGTTTTGGATATGAAGTAGGACTTATTGGAAGGCATCATTAAGGAGGGAGCAGCACAGTAGAAGTAGCCTTTCTGAGTGCAGTTCCTGCCACTCATTCAAGGGACCATGATTGTGAACGTATTTGATCCTGTAGCCGCTTGGGATCAACCACCATGACTTCAGGTTCATCCACGTTAAGTTAGGTGAAACCTCACCTCTTTCAGATATACATTGAACTTGATACTGTATAGAACCTCATTCACATGATCCTTGTTCTGCAGTTTGGTGTGGACAGCCATGATGACTTGGTCAGTGTGAACCCAGGCCATCATGCATGGGACATTCCTGAAGGGACCCTGTCTACCTGTCTGAAGCCTACATTGGAAATAGCATGAGATAACAGACATGAACATTCACTGGAAAGAGATGTCTCCAAGGCCCTTAGGGTGCTCCATTCAAGCAACAGTGGGCAAGCACTCTCAGAAAGGGTGCTTTTTACAGTCATTGGAAGTCAGCTTATTCTAATGCAGGGACCACATGTTTTGGGTTAATTGCATCCACCCAGGCATTAATCCTAGGGTACAGCAATGGCACACCAGAACTCTATCATTCTTTTCTTCCTTTACTTTTCCAGTCCCAGCAGCTGTCACCAATCTGAGGATCACAGAAAACTCCACTAGACATCTATCCTTCAGCTGGACTGCCTCAGAGGGGGAACTCAACTGGTACAATATCTTTCTGTACAACCCAGATCAAACTCTTCAGGAACGAGCACAAGTTGACCCACTAGTCCAGAGCTTCTCTTTCCAGAACTTGCTACAAGGTCGAATGTACAAAATGGTGATTGTAACTCACAGTGGGGAGCTGTCTAATGAGTCATTCATATTCGGCAGAACAGGTAAGGCTTAAACCCAGACAGTGGCGAATACAAGGAAATTGTGTTCACTGGCTCTTCCTTGATTTATTTTTATTTCCCATTCTACCCAGGGGTAACTTTATACAAGTTTGCGACCCTCACACTTTTTGGTCCTAGATTAGATCTTTGAATGTGAATAATTTGTGGCTAGTTTTTGCACTGGCTTCTTCTCTTTTGCCTCACTTATTTGCCTCATAGGACTTGGTGAAAAATTAATCTGGCTCCTTGTTTCCTAGAAAACTATACAAGAAGATTGTAACCCATCATTGTTCTATTCAATGTTCTTCAGCTTTCTACAAGAAACAGATGGAACAGAGAGCAGGTCCAGTGAAGGGGAACCACAAATTGGACTAACAAAATGACTGCTATTAATTGGAAACTTAATAGTACATAAAATAAAACAAATAGTTTCAAGAAATATGAGAGAAGGACAGAGAGACAGAGAGAGAGACACAGGGAGAGAGAGAGAGAGAGGTCTCTGGGCTACAAATAAGAAATGGAGTCTCATTTTACACAGCATTAGTACTTTTTTCTCTTATTCAACATTTTGTTGTGGTTTGACAGTAGTTTTTGGATGCTCTTATGTGCCAAACATATCACTCTTTACGGGGATATGACAATGAACGAGGAAGACAAGACCCCTTATCTCAGAGAGCTCTACATTAAAGAGAGAACTAAGATGGTAAATTTTAGAGAGATATCACTTTGGAGCACCTTAAGTTCTATGAAAAAAATTTAAAACATGTCAACAGAGTGACTTGGAAAGACAAAACAACACTAAATAGAGAAGGCATTTCAGCTGAGCCATGAAAGTGCAGGAGCCATCTGAAGAGCGTATCCTAAGGACATCAGCCAAAGGTCTTTTGGAGAAGATGGAAAAGAGCAGTGATAAGCGTGGAGCATAAAGCAAGTTGCCTGGATGTTATCATTTCCAAGGCAACCTGTCCCCCGCATCCCACTTCCCTCATCTGCTCTTTAATGCACACAATAACCCTAAAGAGAGCAACAGTCTTCACTGTCCAAAGAATAACAAAGCTTAGGTACCCTAGAGAGGGAGCTAGTGTGACTGATTTATACGCATAAAGTGGTAGGAGTGGCTATAGCGTCCTTTCTTAAATGAAGATGGAGAAACACAGATTCTGATGAAAAGTATGGGAAAAAATTGAGAGCCAAAAGGCAAATGAACAAGAAATAGAGACTCAGAATGAGGGACGTTGTGGGATTGTGACTGCCAGCAGGATGGGTCAGTGTAGGAGGAGATGAAACCATTTATGAACATTTTCTAAGAGACAAGTTACTTGCTTAGTATTAAACATTTATGAAGGTTTTATCTTATTGCTTTATCAATGTGCAAGCATATATGTGTCACCTGTTTTTGTTTTGATTTATTTTGATTTGTACCACATCACTAGCCAACAACTCCCTCAATATGAGTGACCTGAAATGTAGGTAAGCACTGACCCTGCAATATACACTGCTCATCTGTATGCCCAGTGTACTTTATATTCTCACCTGTAGGCCAAAATGCCTTTGGCTCTGCTTTGTTCTCAATAACAACTTTTTTCCTGTTTAAGTCCCAGCCTCTGTAAGCCATCTCAAGGGATCTAATCAGAATATGACGGACAGCCTTTGGTTCAGCTGGACTCCAGCTCCTGGGGACCTTGACTTTTATGAGCTGATTCTCTACAATCCTAATGGCACTAAGAAAGAAAACTGGAAACACAGGGACCTAACAGAGCGGCGTTTCCATGGCCTGGTCCCTGGGAGGAAGTACACACTGTGTGTGGTGACTCATAGTGGAGATCTCAGCAACAGGATCACAGGGGAGGGCAGAACAGGTAAGAAACCCAATCACCAGGGGCCAAGTGTTGGAGCGAAGTAGCTCTCTTTTAATTTAAAGATATTTTAGGTTATTATTTTGATAATAAATAAAGTTAACAATGACGTGCTATGCACTTACCTTTACAAAGGCATTATGGTACAGTGGATGAAAGATAGACACTGTAAGGAAAAGAACTAGATCCTTAGCCTACCACTGACACTTATCTATCTGAAGCTGGTAAGTCACTAGCCATCTCTAAACCTCAGTTTTCATATCTGTAAAGTGGAGATAATGATATATGTCATCATTATGTTGCAATGGCCTGTGATTCCTAAAGGTTATCTCTTGGGCACACATAGATAATATCTGTATGGCATCCTGGGTTCAATAAATGCCATCTAAAACTGGGCACAATTGTCTATAAATCTCCATCCTTGAACCCCAAAACCTAACAGAATCAACATTTTCCCACACCTACAACCTATTCAGGACACATTTATGCTCTACAGTACTCTGGTAGACAGTTCTAATTATGAATACTTAAAAGCACTTGAGGACAGTGCTTTTTACATAGTAAACAATATAACTTAAAGCTTCTACTGCCTTTTTACCAAATTGTCCTTTCCTGCAAAGTACATTAAAGTATGTCTGATGTCATTCAATGATCCTGTCTGTATATGTTGAGTGCTGATTCGATTACGTGACTTTTTATGTTTCTCCTACACACAGCCCCGAGTCCTCCCAGTCTTTTGTCATTTGCTGATGTTGCAAATACGTCCTTGGCCATCACCTGGAAGGGACCCCCAGATTGGACAGACTACAATGACTTTGAGTTGCAGTGGCTCCCGAGAGATGCACTCACAATCTTCAACCCCTACAGCAACAAAAAATCAGAAGGACGCATTGTGTATGGTCTTCGTCCAGGGAGATCCTACCAGTTCAGTGTCAAAACCGTCAGTGGTGATTCCTGGAAAACCTACAGCAAACCAGTTTCTGGATCTGTGAGGACAAGTATGACATGTTTTGCTACTCTTGGGTTTTAGATGGAGTAAGAGGAAATATATGTTCAATGAGGCTTGATTTGAATCCACATTTTTATTTGAGATTCATTGGATTTGAAATCAGATAGATGTGAATATAAATTTCTTCATTCATTAAACATGAACTGAACAATAAAGAAATAATTCTGCTCAAATGGAGCTTTTGTTGAGGGTATTATTATTACTAAAAAGACAATTATACTTTTGATGTGATGAGAGAAATAAATGGTACAATAGAAAAGCACATTGAAGACCCCTTTGACCCAATACAAGGGAGTTTCCTAGAAGAAAAAACATCCAAATCAAAACCTAAAGAGGGCAGAATTCACCTACTAGAAGTGAGAAGTGGGGAATATTCCAGAGACTAAAATAAGCGATGAAAGAAAGTTTAGCTGGTCAGAGTATGAAAGATGAGAATAAAGACAACAGCTTGTAAAATATCTTGTATGCTGTGATATCAGCTTTGAACTTTATTATCAGAAATTATGCTTAATCATATCAGAAAGTCACTCTGAGTACACTGCAGAGAATAGACTCAAAAGAGCAAAACTAAAAGCAGAGCAACCACTTAAATTCCGTAAATGTAGCTTTCAAGATCAGCTCAGATAGTTATTGATTGTCAGTAAAATACATAGTTTCATTTATTCAATAAATATTAATGCTGTGACACATGTAAGTTGTGTTCCACATTGTATCCAAAGAACAGTTTGAGATCACATAGTTGTATTTGAGAAAGAACTAAGAGTTTTAATTTATGGTAAACTCAGGCTGAGTTTTCAGCGGCTTACCATGGTCAGAGTCTATTCAGTCTGTTAATCAGAGCACTATCCTCTGGTTACCAAACCCAGGACAGGACTCCAAACATGTCTTCCCTTTGCATATTGGCATTTCAGTCACCAAAGGAAACACAATATAGCCAAGCCTAGGGTGGAACAAAGTTTTACTCACATAGAGAGGAGACAGAGAAAGACCAGATTCAGTTTTCCGCATCAGTCCCTCACAGCCACGTCTCTCCCAGTCACTGGCTATGTGCACCCTTCTCAGGCTGTGGCAGAAGTATGCTCTTCCCACTCCTCCGAAGACAGATAGAGCGTGATATTGATCACATACCACGTGGTGCACATGCCTAAGCAGAAAATGAACATACATTGACACTGAGCTCAAAACAGGGGAAGACAGTCCCACACTAGGTGATCAGCTCGACAAAAGTCACCTAGGAAAAATTCCAGGCCCAGGGTCCATTCTCATGCAGCCACGAGGTGGGGTGAAAGACTGCACCTAAGATTCCTTGCCCGACTGCATCTGAAGTGCTCCAATTAGAAGCTCATACGACACCAGTAGAGTGGACTTGTACATCATATCTGGATTGTTACCATTTGCACTATTATAGTTCAGGCCCTGCATGCTAGAATTTAATACAGGTATTTACCAAATGAGACACAATCCGGAGAAGAACAATTGCAATGAAGCAGGATGCAATGTTGTAATGTTGTGTTTTATAAGAAATGACTATTCATGCCTGCCTGCCTCTGTCTCTGTCTCTGTCTCTGTCTCTGTCTCTGTCTGTCTCTGTATCTCTCTCTCTCTCTCTCTCTCTCTCTCTTTCCTTCCTCCTTTCTTTTGAAAGGTGATTTTACAACTGGGTTTGGCTGTGAATAATAGAAAACCCAAAATGAGAGGCTTATACAAAATATAATTCTCAAAATCATTGGATAATCAGTGGTACATTGTCTGCCTAGCATGTCCTAGGTTCCATCTCAGCACTGAAAACAAAGAAAGAAAAAGAAAGAAAGAAAGAAAGAAAGAAAGAAAGAAAGAAAGAAAGAAAGAAAGAGAGAGAGAGAGAGAGAGAGAAAGAAAGAAAGAAAGAAAGAAAAGAAAAGAAAAGAAAAGAAAAGAAAAGAAAAGAAAGAAAAGAAAAATCATCTCAGTACTTAGTTTTCCATGATTATGCTCCAATCATGATGAATAATTTGTAGGTCTTATGTTTGCTTATTGTAATCTTTGTTTCTCTGTAAGTTAAGTTGTTCCTCTCTGGCTTCTCTCAGGAGCTGATCATTGATTTTCTGCAGTGAAAAGTTAGATGCTTAGGTACAGGGTTTTTTTCTGGCATTTATTCTATTTGGTGTTCTGTGAAATTCCCGGATCTGTGGTTTTTATTTGACATTAATTTGTGAGAAATTTTCAATCATTATTGTTTCAAATATTGGGTAGTTCTATGCTTTTCTTTCTTCTTCAGGTATTCTTATTATGTCTGTTATGCTTTTTATTTTTGTTCCAAAGTCCTTGGATATTCTGTTCTGGCTTAAGGGGGAGTATTTTGTTTTGTATCTTGTAGTACTGATATTGAACTGAGGCCCTTGAGCCTCCTAGACAAGCACCGTCTTCTGTCTCCAGCTCTCCATTCTGTTTTTCATAGTGTTTGTTTTTGGTTTGTTTGTTTGTTTGTTTCTGCCATAGTGCATCAAAATTCTTAATAATTTTTAAACAACAGACATCACTTTTACATTTGGCACTGGGCGCTGAAAATTGCATAGCCTTTCATATCTACAAAGCTGATAAGTGATGTGTTATTTTATTTGGGGGAGAAAAAGAGTAAGTAAAGAAGAAAGGACAAAATTTGTAACAGGTACCATAAAAACTCAACAAGGGATTGGAATGAGGTTTTTTTCCATTCTGTGCCCTTAATGTCCATCAGACTGTTTTTGTCGTACCCCACCACATACAATGTTTTTGTGAGCTTTTTAAACAGGGTGACCTTACTGACTATTGCCATCTGAGAACTGTTACTGTATGTTGTGCTATGACCAACAGAACAGTGGGCAGGCTTTTAAATTTCTTTATCGAGGCTTTTGACCACTGAAATGAAGTTGGATAGTCTAGACCAGTGCTGTGAACCTTTTACAGAGTTTTCAGGATACAAAGGGCCCATTACAGCATGAATGCCACGGATCTTCCACCTCTGGTCTAGCCCTAGGTTTTGAAGTTCTATTCCAGAGCCTGAATTTTCTTAGAAATTCCCAGAGAAAGAAGATATGCAACAAGAGGTCTTGGTCTCCACTCTGGCATAGCGCCTTTGGTTTCCCAATTCACACTTAAAATACAGGATCAGAGCCCCTCTGACTTTACATGTTGGGCACCTGAGAGCTTTTCTTTCTTACATGGCTCTGTTGCCACAATTGAAATTCAAAAGCTACTTATCTAAGCTGTACAGTTTACCATCATAGCATGTAATTAGAAGAGGTCAACCTGGAAAATCTAGGAGTTTGCTTATTAACCTGCATGGCCTCATAAGGGCTTCTCTTTCACACTGAATCTTTTGCACGCTACTGTGTCATTCACGACAACAAACAAGATTAGCTGCCATTTACTGAGTTCCCACTGTGCATCAGTACTGTATCCAATAGGAAAAAACCAAATGGTGACAAAGGTAGCAGGGTAGAACAGTGTGACATATGTGAGGGGCCACAGCAATGTCTGTGTCTGCAACATAGCACGTGAGCATTGAAAAGCAGGCAAAGAATGCAGAAGAGAGACAGAATTCATGGCCTGCAGGATAACAAGTCAGTAATGCCAGTTCGTAACTCCATTACTGTAAGAGCTCTTACCTCTTGAGTAGTTAGCGGTCCTCCACTGTTCTAGGTGGCTGTGTGTGTTCCAGTCATCAAATAGTGACAATAGCCATGTAAAGAAGATACTCAGCATCCTCATTTTACAGATGAGACGTGGAGATATAGTTTACTCATGAGTATATAACCAGTAAATAAAAATTTGTAATCAAGCCGGGCATGGTGGCACACACCTGTAACCCCAGCCCTCGGGAGGCTGAAGCAGGAGGATCATTGCAAATTTGAGACCAGCCTGGGCTACAAGTGAGCTCAAGGCCAGCCTAAACTGCATAGTGAAATAGTGAGACCTTGTCTCAAGACAAAAAAAAAAGTTGTAATCAGCCTGGTTGAGCTGCACTTTGAGCCTCTGAGCTGCCTGCCTCACCTTCTATCTGACTTCGGTCACTTGATTTCATGTGTATCTGTATTTCTAACATATTATCACTTGGTGATTCTCTAAAGGGACAGCATGTTAACATTTTTTTTTAAATCAGGGCCTGGCAGCAAAAGTCTTTTGAAGTTCAATGAGAATTTTCTCCTCAAAACACAATCTAAAAAAAAAATGTGAGGGCTATTTCTTTAAATCTCAGAGTTAGTTGAACCTGATGGAGCTGAAAAACACATCTGTCAGACAGCTGAACTGTGTTTTCTCTCTCTGCTTTAGAGCCAGATAAAATACAGAATCTTCACTGCCGCCCTCAAAATTCAACAGCCATTGCCTGTTCTTGGATCCCCCCTGATTCTGACTTCGATGGGTACAGCATTGAATGCCGCAAAATGGACACCCAAGAAATTGAATTTTCCAGAAAGCTAGAAAAAGAAAAATCTTTGCTCAACATCATGATGCTGGTACCCCATAAGAGGTACCTGGTGTCCATCAAGGTGCAGTCAGCTGGTGTGACCAGCGAGGTGGTTGAAGACAGCACCATCACAATGATAGATCGTAAGTGTTGCTGCAGGTTTTCTTGAATCTCCTGCCACACAGGGTAAGGGTTCTGCACCTTCCTCTAGCACTATTTATTAGCATACGGTTCACTTGTACATGAGCTTGTACCATTGTCACTTGGAGAAGAGGACCCAACAGGCTCCAGAAAATGGAAACATTTTTATGAGTAAAGGATGCTGACAACAAACAAGTTAAATGATTTTAAAGTACCTGAATGAGTTAGTATTTAAACACATCACTTTGCCTGTTCTAGTTGAGCTATAATGGAGCTTTTAAGCAATTTGATGTTACAACTGCATGAAATCCTGCTGGGGAGCTGCCTCTTTCATTATATCTAATGTGCCACTGGGAAATCACCGTCTCTGCTTGCTTCCTTTCAAGGGAGGGGAGAGTTTCTTGATCACAAGCTTTAAACACACACCCTTTTCCTCTGTCTTTCCCACACACGCGCGCACACACACACAAACACACAATCTGGGGTCTGGTGTAAGTGACTGAAGACCTTTGCTCTGCTACTTGTATAGGAAGTAAAAGCTGCACTGTGACCCGGCTGGTTCCTTCCCCACCTCTTTTCCAGGCCCTCCTCCTCCACCCCCACATATTCGGGTGAATGAAAAGGATGTGCTAATTAGCAAATCTTCCATCAACTTTACTGTCAACTGCAGCTGGTTCAGTGACACCAATGGAGCTGTGAAATACTTCACAGTGGTGGTGAGAGAGGCTGATGGTAAGTTAGGATGAGTTACTGAACTCTACTTAATACCCAGAGTTGGATTCTCAAAGGTCGTGTGGGAGTTCCTTCTGTGACAAGTTCTTAAGAGTTCTGACTTTAATTTTTGTATCATTTAGCTCTGTCTCTGTTAGATACCAGGAGACTTAGCAAAAAACTGCTCCAAGGCACTTTTAGCAATCAAGCCTATTATCCTCGGGGCTTAATTATTAAATGGGAGAAGAGGAAAAAGAATAGCAGCCACAATAACAATAATAATAATAATAATTAATAATAATAATAACAATAACTAGTCTTTGTTGAGTTCTATTTGATAGGCATTTTTGGATAGGCTCTGCATGTATTGACCAATAGAATTTTTTTCACTAATCATTCATCTAACACACTCACTCTGGGACCTTATATGTGCCAGGAAAGCATTACCACTGAGCTATAAGCCCAGCCTGCTACTCATGAATGATACTCACTGTTCTTTGATTCTACCATTAAACAGCAATATGTCTTAATTCTCTTCACTCTTCTCTATCTCAAATACCTGACTTGGTCACACTCTCAATCTACCTACCTATTCACAAAAATAGCCAAAAACTTGAAGGGAGAAAATTTCATAAAGAATGTCTCTTTTTTTTTTTCTAGTAAATTTTGAATGGTATATTTAATTCTCTAGTTTCCTAAATTACTCAGTGGCTGCCTAATTCCTACAGGTTAGACAAATGCTAAATAATAGTTTTGTGGCATTCCATACTACCATTGAGTGTGATCTTTAAAGCTTATTATTATATTTTTATAGAGCATTTGTCAGATGACTATAGGAATGTTGTATTTGAGCTGTGTGTGTCTCTGTATGCATTTGCCATTGAAGTCTTATATATTAATTCTTCAAAGGAGATGCTTGTTTCTACAATGACATTAATATATTTTACCTTCTTTATATTTAAAAAAAAGTATTTAAGGTGCCACCCTGAGTTTAAGTGTCCCTGACAATTTTGACTGATTTGTGGCCAAGGTAGAAACTTTAAACCTAACAAACAGTGGATCAATTTTCAGGCTAAATGACATTTTAGTCTCATTCTGAGTATCTAATAGTCCATGTGCTTTACATTTTATTTAATTGTGCTAAATCTGGTTGTGCAATTCCCAATTAAGTATTTTTAAGCTGCATCCCAGATTTTTGTATGCCTCATAACTGAAGATAAATTTGTAAACTATGGAAACATTACTTTTAATTATGCATGAAGATAATTTTTTACTACATGAATATAAGGCAGTGACAAAAAGTCACACCCCTGAAAGCAGTCAGTGAGTTTGCATCGTGTCCCCTGGTAATTGCCTCCTATAAATGTCATGTATAAAATATACACTCATCCTAAGGTAACTCTCCTTTTCAACTACTGCCAACAAAATAACATTTTCATTTCCAGAAATGCAAATGTTTAACAAAAGAACCAACCAAATGTAGGAAGCTATCTGTCAACCGGGTCTTAGATTTGCTTGTCAGAAGGGAGTTCTGCTGTTTAGAGGCTACTCAAGAAGGGATGTGTGGGAGGAAAGGAACCAGAAAATCTTCGAAAGGTAGCTTCGAGGTTTAGGCAAGGGTACAAGGACTTAGGCAGAAGAGGACAAAAGTAAAAAAAACATCCCGTAAACATTTCCATCTGGGAGGTTTCTAAAATGGGAGTTAGGAATGAATATCACAAGGACCTTGGCTCCTGGAGTTAGTCAGTTCCTTCTCCCTTTCACACCTCAGACATGGCATAAGTAAAAGACGAATAAACTAGAAAAATAGTAATATTTTTTAAGACCCACTTATTATGAGCAATTTTTATTAAGTAAGAGTCAGGATGCTGCAATGAACCCTATAGTAGCTCTCCCTGAAGTTCATTATAAATGGTATCTGATCTCCATAATATTTATCTTCCTAATTATGCTTTTCTCCAACCAATATCAAAAGTAGTTCGCAGTGCCAAAACACACAGCAGGTTGGGTAGACAAGGGAAGAGTTCTGGGAGCTGCTCAGAGTGAGCCAGGATTAACCTGCGCTCAAGATAACAAAGAGCCACACACAGAGCAATTATCAGACTGGGCATGGCATGTGTATCACGCATTGTGGAACCACTGCTGTGACCTGGGACATGATTTCTCTTATCTCTTCCCTAATTCCCAGGCCAGGGGATTTCCTTATTAGCTCAACTACAGTGGCTGTTGGCTAGCTAGAAAGCTTATTGAGTGAGCTGACTCTCCCAGTGAAGAGTTATTCAGCTTGCTGGTGCTATGAGATACATTATTGCTTAATATAATGAGATATCTTCATTTTATTTCCTAAAAAATTATTATATACATACATAATATTTATTTTAGAAAAAGTAAATTAAAATTAATTTCACAGTGTCCTTTTAGATCACAGAGTCTGTATTTTGGGATGGCCAGCCATGGAGGCTAAGGAGGCAGCCTCAGGAACCTAGTTAAATGTCACTGAAACTGCTCAAATCACAAGAAAGGCAGACCTTAACTCTGAGTTTTCTCTTTCAGGCAGTGACGAGCTGAAGCCAGAACAACAGCACCCTCTCCCTTCCTACCTGGAATATAGGCACAATGCCTCCATTCGAGTGTATCAGACCAATTATTTTGCCAGCAAATGTACTGAAAGTCCTGACAGCAATTCCAAGAGTTTTAACATTAAGCTTGGAACAGAGATGGACAGCCTAGGTGGAAAATGTGATCCCAATCAGCAAAAATTCTGTGACGGACCACTGAAGCCACATACTGCCTACAGGTTAGACACATTACCATCATTTTACTACAAGAGACATGCTATATTACTCGGTACTCAGTTGTCTGAAAATCTGCTGCCTATGAGTTCCTATAAATTAATAGCCCATGTTAGATGACTACACATCTCCCTGGGTAATTTATAAAAGCTGGGTTCCTGCCTCCATTAATTCACAGATAATGTTTAAAGAGGGCTTTCAATATTATAAAAACCATTATGTGTTGAATGAAAGCTTTTAATAGATTATTCTTTCTCTGACAACTTCTGTAATATGACTCAAATGGTTTATAATGTTAACAACTGTGAAAATATCCAAAAAGACTGAGTTTAGAGAAATCCAAATAATATGAGGTTATGACTTGCACTTTTAATGAGGGACAGGATTGTACTTATTTTCCTTCTAAGTTGTGCAAAGATGAAAGTGCTCTGTGATCCAGACAAAACTCATAAAAGGAAAGGGCCTCTGAATGAATGGGGACACATTTCCCTCCTCCTGAGATGGCAGACCAAAAAAGTAAGTATTTGACCTTGGTTCCAGGAAGTACCACTGCAACCAATAGGCCCTTCTAGTTCTAGAAATTAGTGATCTCTTTTCTTCACTGTTTCCAGGAAGAAAGTAAAAGCAAAAGTATGTATCATCCCAACCAGAGTCATCAAAAGAAAGGAAACCTGGCTATTGTCTCAGCTATAGGCATCTAAGACTATTACTGTGCAGAAGATATGCTTTTGCTCTTGGTGTTGGCAGAACTGGTATCCAGCCAATATAGCAGGCAGTCAGGTTCTCCATGATGCACCAGTGTCCATTCTGGTCAGCCAAAGTCATACTGACTCAATAGACCCTAACATAACATCAGATTGAAGAGAATTCTTAGTCCTTCCTTTACATCAACAAAGGCAGCCAATTTCCCTAAAACAAAAGACTCACTTTGCAGGAGAACTCTGCATACCTACTTCTGCTCAGGACTCACCACAAGCTTGCTGTTACCTCCCAGGCAAGGTCAGCACCTCTGGAGTAAACACACACAAACTTATTAGTGACATTTACTTCAAGAAGAGAACGTAAGAGCCTATTTGAAGAAGATGAGGTCTCAAAGAACAAGAAAATATGAGAGGTCAAAAGATAAATCCTTCAGATCAGAAAACTGAGATTCTTCAGTTTCTCTAAGAATCAAGGGAAGCCGCTCATCCTTCATTACTTGAGCTCAAGAAATCTGAGCAAAAGTCCACCAAGAATCATTTTCTCTTTTAGAAGTGCAAAATAGAGGTTTTCTTGCTCATTTACATACAGAGAGCAGAAAAATGACCTTAGTTCACCTTTTCAGGGGGGCTTATGTTCCAAAGTCTCAGAGGACACCTGAAAATGTGAATTAATAGTGAACCCTGTAATTTGATATTTTTTTCCTTTCTTAATTAAGGATTTGTCATGCACCATGCCATAACTTTTGTATTTTAATATATGACAGCAAAAGTAATATAAACTCCTTTTCCTTTCTTCACAGTTTCACAAAGGGGTTTGCTCTTAGCAACCTCAGCATACAGTTTTTTGTTTGTTTGTTTGTTTGTTTGTTCATTTGTTTCCTTATTAAGACTGGAACTTTCACATTTCAACAAAAGAACACACTGCATAACTTCTCTCTGGCAAACTTGTGCTGCCAGCATTACAACTCATGCACTTTGGGACAAAGTGCAAGAGTAGTATTTATTTATTTTTAAATAAAATAAGGTCACTTGAGCATGGGCACTGTGATTCCATGACAGTCAGACTCATAACAAGATAACTATTAGTGACTAAAAGGTGAGTAAACATGCAACAGGGAAATACTAAGCAAAGGGATAACTTATGTCCTCAGTTGAACCGAATGTGACAGTGCAAGATTTTGTGATGCCACTCAGAACAGCACACAATTTAAAACCAATACTTTATTTCTGGAATTTTCCATTTAATATTTTTCAAATGATGTTGACTATGGATAATTGAAACAGCAGAAAGTGACTCTATGAATAAGGAAGGGAAAAACTGTACTACATTTCATGGAGAAGGCAAGTGAGAAACTATGTACAACTTGTTTCTGGATCAGAGCCTTCCAATCCCACAACATACTTCTTTTCCTGTCCACAGTAGCTGCTGAGGTCTTTGGAAACATCCCAGCATTTGTGTTCCAGTTCTGCTGCTCCCTAGCTATGTAATTTTGTTAGCTTCAATCCAGCTGTCTAATTATTGCTTTCATCTTCAGATCATCCCATGGTTGTGTTGAGGGGTAAAGTATAAGACAGATTGAGTCTTGTTGTGTCCTTTCTAGATTAAGTGCTCCTTGTGATTGCTATTCACACTAGCTCATCTACCATTTGTGTCAGTACACCCTTCCCTCTTGCCAGTTCTCACTCCTCCAAATTCCCTCAATGTAACGTGGCTCTCTTCTACCCATAGCCTTTTCCATCTTCTTTTCACTCTCTTTAGGATGTTTCCCAATCTTCTCTGGCTGCCTCCACTCCTGCATTTACCTATCCTTTTAAACCCTTGAACAGATATCTGCATTTTCACTAGACTGACAGAACTCACAGTCTAACAAGAGCAATAGGGGTGTTACGGGACAGAGAAAAATGTGTCAACTACTTGGCACAAAACAGGTGCTCATGAAATGTTGATGAATAAATAAAGAAGTGAGCCAAGACACTCTGAGAAAGTTACATATTCTAGTCATAAGGAACTGATGGTATATATACTTGTTTTCTAGCACACAGCTTTCCTATATTTCTAAAATATGCTTGGTTCCACGTGTTAAGGGCATGCCAGGCAGATAATACTTGATAAGGGAAAGCATAACCTTTCAAATCAAAGCATATAAGAGAACCAGACACTAAGAAGCCTCTAGTGTAGTGGCTGCTGAACATTCTTCCACCCAGACAGAATAATTCTGCCTGTCTCAAAATGATAATCACCATGGTGACCCCAGATACTGCTGGGGATTTTTTTAAGAGAATAAGTAAATAAATAGAAAATAATTTTAAGTAAAAGAGAGAGAGAAACATTGGGATTGAAAAAAATGGCAAATACTAGGTTTAGGTGATATGCAAGTTTGTCGATGAGTGTAGTATGTTCCCATTCATTGTTGAGTTCCTATTATCTGTATGTATCATTAGCATGGTTTCATATGGAAA
Source organism: Dolichotis patagonum (assembly GCA_004027295.1). NCBI lineage: Eukaryota > Metazoa > Chordata > Mammalia > Rodentia > Caviidae > Dolichotis > Dolichotis patagonum. The sequence continues at coordinate 135,310 of PVJX010000090.1, forward strand.
GGGAAATAGAAGATTATCATGGTGAGGGGCAATTTGGAGGTCAGGAAAAAGCTGATTTGGTTTTGTTTTTATTCTAAATAGAATAACAAGGTGGCCACAGTAAGGTGTTCAGCTTCCTTGACCTCATTTTCCTCAAATGAAAAGAAACTTAACCACATGATTTCTATCTTTGTGCTATAGAATTCTGACTCTCACAAATTTAAAGTTGAAATAATTATTATTATATATTTTCTTGGTTATTTTTTTTCTTGTTGTTGAGACAAAAATACCTGACAGCCAACATGAAGGAAGGAAAGGTTTATTTCTTACAGTTTTTTTGGAGGTTTCAGTCCATACTCAATTGGCTCCAAGTAGCAGGGTGGCATGACAGTGCTGCCATTCATGGGCACTGCAAACAGCAAGCACAAACAGCAAAAGAAAAAGACACACCTTCCTGCCATTACACTGTATGCTGGCTCCCCACTGGGAGCTACCAATACAAGTGCTAGACAATGAACCAATCACAAATGTTAGATTCATCCATGATTGCATGAGGTTTGAGGGGGCCACTGACATAAACCATGACATTCCACCCCTACCCCCACAAAGATTCATGCACATCCTTTATACAAAAGACATTTAGTCCATCTCCAAGAGTTGCCAAAGTCCTAACAGTTTCAGCATTGCTCAAAAGTCCCAAGTCCCAAGTCTTCTCCAAGATTTAAGGCAAACTCTTAGTTGCAAGCCCCTGTGTAAATGAAAACAAAGTTAAAAACTTACAACATGCAATGACAGAATATAAACATTACTATTCCAAAACTTACAAACAGGGGAATACAAAGCATTGGAACCAAAGCAAGTCTAAAATCCAACAGAGCAAACATTAAGTCCTGGAGTTCCATGCTGAGCATCAGAAGCAATCTGGTTGTGAGCTCCAAAGGCTTGAGTGATTCTACACCCACAGCACTTTCAGGGGTTACAATTCCTACAGCTTCTCTCTTAAGCCCATTCTGCTTGGTTTTTGCAGCTTTCCTTAGATGATCCATGTTCCTGGCTTTTTTAAACTTCTGGGTTCTCCACTGCACTTTTGGCTTCACCCTTACATCTTTACATATTGCCCTCTCAGGGGCACACTTTCTGGTGTCCCGGGCCCTCTGAAATCTGAGTGGAAGCTGCCTTAACCTCAGAACTTGTGCATTTCCCTCACTTAAAACCAGCACCACATGGATGCCACCAAGGTCTGCTGCCAGCTGGAGCAGTAGCCAGGTTTTCCTTTCTCTTGGCTGCAGGGGTTAAGTGCCTGGATTGCTCAATTCACTGTGAGGAAAAGCTTCTCTATGCCACCGCCATTCTGAAATCTGGTGTGGCTGCCACCCTTTTGGAACCTCCTGTGGTTGCCATCGCCACTCTAGAGCACGGTGCTCTGCAGCTTTCTCCTCTGAGCATAGTCTTTCACTTTTGCAGTTTTGAGGCTGCAAGGGGTGGGCACCCGCTGCTTCATGGGATGCCCCCAGGCTATCTTTTTTATTTCTCTGTTCCTTTTCAGCAATCAAGGTCTCAGCTCTATCTTTACAGTCCACAGCTATCTGGTTAAACTCACAACATTTTGAACCATCCTCCTGGGCTCTTTGCTCTTGATTCACAGTGTAAATCTGGCTAAAAGCCCCCAACAATAGCCATGCCACCCCCTCAACATTCAACTGCCTTGAGATTTCTTTTGCCAGATTAATCAGTCCACTGCCCTTAATCTCAGTCTCAGACAAAGTCTCTGGACACAAGCAAAATGCAGACAAACTTTCTGTCAAGTCGTAACACACATCATGTTGTGGCCACAACCAATAGTCTTTCTTCCCAGCAAAAACTTCCCAAGCCTGGTCTTTACTGGCAGGCTTTCTATCAGCCTTCTGGCCTCCTGAGTTCTGACCAGACTCTCCCCTACAGAACAGCCTAAACTGTTCCAGCGCCATTCTGTTAGGTGACATCTCTGAATTTTTCCAAACTCCTCCCACAAGCCATTCCCAAAGGCTCTAGAACCACATGGTCAGGTACAGTCACAACAGTGACCCCACTCCTGTGATACCAAAGTCTGCCTTGAAATTTCTGCATGCTGGAGGCCAAAGGATTCAATCCAAGAACTGGAGTTCACCCCAGTGTCTTATGCAAGTCCGCATCAGCAGGCTCATGGGTCTGCAACAGAAGGCCAAAAGGTCTATGCTGGAAGGCTGAGGAGTCTATGCCAAAAAGCTGAAAAGTCAATACTGGAAGCCAGGAAATCAAAGGCAAAGAATGGAGCTCCTTCAAAGAAGGGAATTCATTCGTCCTTCCTCCTTCCCTTTTATACTGTCCAAGTGATGAGCCACCCTTGGGTGTAGAGTTGCTAAACCCATTTAGTTAAACTTCTAAATGTCTCAAGTTGACACAACCAGTCAACCACTACACATATCAATTTCTGTACTTCCCATTTAATACACAGTGACGTCTTCTTGTTCTTTAAAGACATTTCCTGATGTATTTCCAGGATCTTTTAGAAATATATATTGTAGATGTGGTTGATCAATATCATCAATATCTGGAATGAATGACATTCAATTTTCCAAGATTACAATTGAATCTGTGTATGTGTTAGAACAAGGAAGTGAAAAGGTCAAAGCTACTTGTCCTGGTCAGTACTGCTCCAGCTTTATCACAGTATATACCCAGATACTTTTGTATTAAATAGATTTTTATTTTTAATACAGAAAAAAAGCTTTCCATTTATGTTTACAGAATTAAATTAACCCTAACAGAAACTGCCTTGCATAAGCCATGCTTAATACTCTATTGGTAAACCTAGAGTGAAAAAATCTTCAAGATAGAAGGAACCCAAGAAGTCACCCCAAGCAGTTTTTAACTTAGGGTAAGAGTGCCCTTTTATAACTTCACCAAGCGCTCATTCTCCTTCAGCCTCTGACCACATTCATTCTGATGACTGGTAGCTTACTATCTATGAAGCAGCCCCGGCTCTAGATGTTAGAAAACAGTTTTTTGTTCCTGAACTCCTCCTGGTCTCTGTTTTAAGCCTAGTTCTACATTCAAGAAGAAAAGTGAGATCTATTTTCTCTCCTAGAGCGCAACTTTACTTAAATCTTAAATCAAATATCATGTTCTTCTAAGCGTTTTCTGTCATCATCTTGACCACTCAAGTGATTCTGAGTTCTCCCTAAAGTATACCACCAGAGATTGAGCTCAACCCTCCAGACTGACCCGATTCATGCCACGAGAATGAGACATATGTGCTTTGACAAGATCAGAAGTTTTCAATCAAACAGAGGTTTCAAATCTGATGTAGTACTTATATGTCACTTGATTATTGAATTTAGGACCAGCTGCTCATCAGGTGCTGTGCAACATAGACAGATGGACAGGTGCTTCAGCAACTCCCCTGTCCGCTCATCATGCTTTCCCCGTCTAGCTCCAGTTTTCATCAGTCTTGCAATTGAAGTTCCCGCTACGTGGAATGTGAGCCTGGTTCCTCTCTCTCTTTCCTCAGATTTCTCTGCTTGTCTTCTTGTCAAAGAGACTTTCACTGATCATGCTGAATAAAGCAATTTCACACAGCTGGACTTCATTGCTTCCATCTTTTTATGCTGCTATTTTCTTTTTCATAGAAAAAGACATCACCATCTGACATATATTTGTGGATTTTTTTGTCTGACTGCCTCCATGGGAATATGACCTCTGGAATAGGAGGGACTTTATTTTGTTCCTTGTGGTATCTCCAGCTCCCAAAATTGGGACTGGTACACAGCCGAAGTTCAGTAAATATTTGATGAATAAATCAGTGAAACAGTGCATGAACCCAGATCTGTCTGATTGCATAATTTATATCCCACCCTGCATACAAAGTTACCAGGTACCCACCACACTTCTTATTCACATTTTTACTGTGCATAGCCACTAATTTGCTCTTATAGAAATCTGTTTCCTTTTCAGAATCAGCATTCGGGCATTTACTCAGTTGTTTGATGAGGACCTGAAAGAGTTCACAAAGCCTCTCTATTCAGACACATTTTTCTCTTTGCCTATCACCACAGAGTCAGGTAAGGTCAACCTTTCTAGACACCCTTTCTGAAAGAACCCCTCGGGGAGATCTGGTGACTTGGACAATGATAAGAGAAACATTTATTTTCATTTTAAACTTAATCCTTATATGATTGTGGATTGATGTGGATTAGAATGATTGCACTGTTTTTGCAGGGGAATGGGTTAGAAGGCAATTAGTCTAGAAAATAAGATGAAGTACAAAATTTTTTCTATTAAAAATGAATTGTTGTTCTGTCCTCTGCATCCTAAAACAACAGAAACAAAAACATTTAAAAATAGTGAAAAACATTAAAACCAAGTGCTTGCACAGTCAAAATGATACAAAAGCTTTCAGTTAGAAGTTAGAATGAATGCTGGGTATGGTGGTGCATGCCTGTAATCCCAGCACTTGGGCGGCTGAAGCAGGAGGATCATTGTGAGTTTAAGACCAGCCTGGGCTAGGGCCAGGGATTTAGCTCAGTGGCTTAAGCGCCTGCCTGGCAAACACAAGGTCATGAGTTCAATCCCCGGTACCAAAAAAAAAAAAAAAAAGACCAGCCTGGGCTACAAAGTGAGCTCAAGGCCAACCTGAAAACATAGTGAGATCCTGTCTCAAAAAAATTTTAGAATGTATGTATGAATATTCCCTGGCTGTCTGTATCCATAGGTCCAACACTGTGTATCAAAAACAGGAGAGAGAAAAAAATGTGTCAGTACTAAACATATAGACTTGTTCATGCCACTATTCTCCTAATAGTATAGTATAAGAGCTATTAACATAGAATTTACATGTTTTAGGTATTATATGTCACCTAGAAATGTCTTAAAGTATGTGGCGGGATATGTATAGGTTATATGCAAATACTATGCCTTAAAAGGGACTTGAGCATCCATGGATTTGGGGATATAAAGAGCATCCTTGAACCAAAGCCCCACAAATACTGAGGGACAACTATATACAGAAGAAAAGACTACCAGACCCCTCCCCAGCAGTACTAATGACAAATATCTCAAAGTAGTGGGGCTAAGGCAGTTTTCCTTCCTTTTGATTATTATGTTTGCTTTCCCACTATTTAAAAATGCAAACTTACAGGGCTCTGAGTGTAGCTCAGTGGTTCAGCACTTGTTTGGCATGCATCAGGAACTGGGCTCAGTCCCAGTCTACAAACCAAGAATAATAATATTTTTTAAATTAAAATGTTATTTTAAAAAGCTTTACACAAATTTATGAAAGAAACTTCTCTAGCATGATAGAGGGAAAGTCTGAGTAATAATAGTAGCTAATATTTGCTAGTCACCTTCTCCATGGAGCTAAGCATTATACGTAGAATAAATCATCAAATCATCATTGCAACCTTTAGAAGTAGATATTGTTATTGTTCCCATTTTTAAAAATGAGGACCTGAGGCACCAAGAGTTCAAGCAACTTGCCAAGATTGTATCGCTGGGTTGTGCCACTTTCTGCCTGGGTATGCAGCCTCTGCACTGCACTGTTTGGCTATGTCCCTCATGCCAAGAATAGCACTACTGTTCCTCAACAGTACTGTCTGTCATAGCTTTCCCGGGACCAGTGTGCTATGCTAGATCCTTTGGTCTAGAGGAGTTCTTCAGAGCTGAAACAGTCTCTCCTGCTACATGACAACGCATGGCTCAGCTGTACAAAGATCCCTATCTGCTTATGCCAAATATGGGACTGCTCAGGCCAAAGAAGGATCAGAGCCCAGTTAAGAGGATTTAGATGGATTTGCCTATAATTTAATGATAAGTAAGGGCTTTGTAAACACAATTCTTCTCTATTTGCAATATTATACAATGAAAATTGTATTTAATCCAGTAAAATGATATCCTAAAGATACATTCAAACAGAATACTAAACACATTAAAACAAAGATGACTGTGTTGATTTGAAGAGTATGGAAAAGCAACATGCTATAAATAAATCCAAAGTTTTAAAATAAAAAGCTTCCAAAATGGACTGCTTCATACAGTTAATATGAGAGTTAAAACAGTAACACTTTTAAAAGAAAACATAGCAGTAAATTGTCGTGACCTGGTGTTATAAAATAGTGTATTTTTTACTTATATAATAAAATGCATGATTATTTTCAGTTGCAATCTAGAAATTACTAAACAAAGTAATAAAGCAATACTTACCAGAGTTCACAGTATCTCTCATAGATAATACACACACCCTTAAAAACACCTGCTGTATAACCAAACTGACCATTTAAATATTATGGCTTCATATTAATTACACACAAACACGTAGCAACTCATGTCCTTGAACCTTTGCACCTGATACGTGTAACAGTATTTAAGAAGAGCTTGGGTTTCTTCACTATGACACCAACCAAAAGGACAAACAACAAAAGCAAAAATATAAATTGGAGTTGATCAAAATTAAAAGTCATCGCTGGGGATTTAGCTCAGTGGTATAAGTGCCTGCCTGGCAAGCACAAGATCATGAGTTTGATCCCCGGTACCAAAAATAAATAAAAATAAAATAGAATAGAATAAAATAAAATAAAAGTCTTCATACCTCCAAAAGACATCATCAAGTAAGTGAAAAGACAACCCACAGAAAGGGAGAAAGTATTTGCAGATCACATATGGTATTCAGTAAGTGTTGTATACTCGGAACGCAAAAATAATTCTTACCTTACAATTCAATAATAAAAAAGGAAAATGACACAATTTTAAATTATGCAAAAGAGCTAAATAGAATTTCTCTAAAGAGATGCAAATGGGCAGTAAGCATATGAAAAGATACTCAACACCATTAGTCATTAGGAAAATGCAAATCAAAACCTTAGGAAAATTCAAATCAAAACCACAGTAATATGTCACTTCATATGTCATGGGAATGGCTATAATAAAAAATAAAACAAGTGTTAATGAGGATATGGAGAAACTTGAACCTTCATAGATTGCTTGTGTAAATGGAAAATGGTGTACCCTACTGTGCAATATCATTTTGCATTTTCTCAAAATATTGAGCATAGAGTAATCATAGGATCCATCAATAAGGATATATTTAAGGGAAGCTAAAACATGTCCACACAATAATTCAAGCTGAATGTCTATTGCAGTATAATGATACATAATGATTATATATAATGATTCATAATAGACAAAGATGGAAACATCTCCAACATCCATCAGTGGAAGACTAAATAAAAAAGTGATATATCCATACAATAAAATACTATTCGGCCAATAAAAGGGATGGAATTTTGATATATGGCCTTTGAAGGAACCTAGGACACATTATGCTAAGTAAAAAAAGCCAATACAAATAAATATATGTTTATGATTTAATTTATATGAAATGTCCATCATAAGTAAATCTATAGACAGATGAAGTAGATTACTAGTTGCCAAGAGTTGGAGGAGAAAGAGAAATGGGGAGTTACTACTAACAGATACAAGTTTTTCTTTTGAAAATGATAAAATATTATGAAATTTATTATGGTTATCTTTGCAAAACTCTATGACTAAACTCAAACAACTACTGTGCTATTTAAATGGATGAATTGAATGATATGGGAATTCTATTTCCTTATTTTTAATTTTTATTAGTACATATTTGCAGCATATAATCATTATACTTATCATGGGGAGCTGGTAAAGAATTATATTTCAATAAAACTAGTATTGAAAATAGGCAAGCCAGGCATGGCAGCATATGCTATAGTTCCAGCTACTGAGGAGGGCAAAAGACCAGCTTGGGCAGCACAGTGAGACAGTCTCAATTCTTTTTTTTTTTTTTTTTTTTTTTTTTTTGGTAGTGGAGATTAAATTCATGACTTCATACTTACCAGGCAAGTGCTTGAGTGACCAAGCTAAATCCCTAGTCCTCAAAAAAAAATTTTTAAAAAGGCTACTGTGGCTACTGTTACTGTCATAAATTTCTCATAAATTCCAGGAGGCAGTGTCACACCAGATAATAAAAAGGAGATTTTGTTAATACAACTCTCAACAATTCACTGGACCTGCTAAAGCTCCAGACGCTGTATACCATGTTTCATATAAATGAAATAGTATTTTTATTTTGGTGGTAAACTTATGGCTTCTATCACAGACACCCCAAGTTTTACATGGCAGCACAAGTCTGAAATTCCTTTATTAGTCAGACATGATTAATTTAAAACATTAATGCATTTTTTACTGTGTAACTAGCCTAACAGAGTTCGTATTCTTAGCTGCATATTCATGGCTAGCAGACAGTCAATAGCTCAGGGTGGGAATCACTTGAATGTGTTCATGATAGCAGCGCTTGGGAGAACAACTTCAAAAGCTCTTACTGGTTGGTTTCCTGTCGCTAATTTTCCCGCCTGACTTTGTTGTTTCCCTCTGGATTGTTGTAGAGCCCTTGTTTGGAGTAATCGAAGGTGTGAGTGCTGGCCTCTTTCTAATTGGCATGCTGGTGGCACTGGTTGCGTTTTTTATCTGCAGGCAGAAAGTGAGGTAAGCACAATGATCCCCTTGGTCCCTGAGCCCATGACTTTAGAAATATAACTAAAAATGTCCTTTAGCCTGAAAAGTAAGAAGGGAAAATAATTTAACTTCTCTAAGTTAAACGATTGTTTTTGCAAGAACAACAAAAATCAAACTCTAAAACCATAACATTTCTTTTTCAGCCTTATCACTGATGAATTTGGTCCTTACCAAAGACTACGAGACCATTAGTGGCTTTATTTAAATATTAAATAACTCCTTTTGCATAGGAAAAAAATTTGATGCATATCTTCATGAAGAGGGAGATATTTGTGAATTAGATGCCCCAGTTCTTTTCTGATATATCCCAAAAAATATAGTTGAAGCCATTTTGTGGAACATTTGCCATCCTAATTTAAAGAAATGACTCTAAAGAACCAAATGGCATGTGCCCTACTGCCATGCTCTCTTCTCTTAGTGAATGTTTTATTTGGCACATTACACCCTCTCTTGAAGTCATGTCTGGCATCTGAGATTTACAGGTTTGGGGTTTTTTTTTAAGGAAAATTTTGTTGAGAGTGTGGGAAGTGATTATGACCCATAGCCAAAAACCTCCGGTTATTATAGAGATCTGTGTCTAAGTGAGAAAGATCAACTTTTTTATGTTCTTCTTTCCCTTTTTCTCCCTCAAAGAAATATTGGCAGGGTGCAAATCTTCATGAATCCTGAAGAAATCTAGATTTGCCCAAACACGCAAGCCTTACTATAAGTGGGAAACTTTTTTTAAATCAAACGTCATAATTGGTATAAAAATCCTCTCTGTTGATCTGGAGTTGTAACTCAGTGATAGAGCATTTGCCTAGCATGTTCAAGGCTCTAGGTTCCATCCTCAGGACCAAAACAGAAAAATAAATCCTCTGCCTTACATTTCAGCCATGGTAGAGAAAGGCCCTCCGCACGCCTGAGCATTCGCAGGGATCGACCACTGTCTGTCCACTTGAACCTGGGCCAAAAAGGGTGAGTGCCATGCTTTCTTTCATTTAGTTTATTGGAAGTTGGTGTAATACGAGGTTTGCTAACACAATCATTTTTTGTCTTGTTTTTGTTTTTGCTTTTTGTTTGGTTTGGTTTTGTTTTTTTGTGTGTGTTTGGTTTCTTCACAGTAGCCGGAAAACTTCTTGGTAAGAGCAAACTCATTAATTACTATATTATCTACTTTAGAAATATGGCTCATATTGATTATGGTGTTTTGCCTTTTCTTTAGTAACTTTCTTTTCTTTTTTATTTCTGATTACAGTCCCATAAAAGTAAATCAGTTTGAAGGGCATTTCATGAAGCTTCAGGCTGACTCCAATTACCTGCTATCCAAGGAATATGAGGTACAACCCAAGCACAATGAAGCATGAACACCTTTGGTCCTCAGCAGGGTTTACTGTGCTGTAAAATTCCAGGCTGATGCTTTGGGTCTCAGCTGAATGTTGTTTGTGCCTGAAACCATTTGCTGCACAACACATCTAATCTACACCTGATCTAATCTAATCTAATCTAATCTATATGTAATCTCAGGGCCAGTTTGAGCTCTCAAATAGTACAGCAAAGTACTTCCTGGATCAGATGGTAAGGATCTCAAAGGCATAGGAATACTGTCAGTTATTCAGTCTAACCATGTGCTTGACTGGGAAATAATGTAGTTTAGTAAAAAGGACGCAGTCTTTGGGTTTTATTCCCATTTTGCCATCTGTGTGACCTGGAACACATTAGTTGCCTGGCTGACGCTCACCTGTAAGATGGTGGTAAGAGCAGCTCCCATGTGGGATTGGAGTTAATGTATGTAGAACACAAGGTGTTCATTCCATAAACAGTAACATGTGTGTGTATTTTTATATTATTGTGTATCTCAAGGACTGTATAATTTGCCTTATTCTATTTTAAATTTTCCACTTGCAAACTTATTTTTGACATAACAGGACTTAAAAGACGTGGGTCGAAACCAGTCTTGTGATATTGCACTCCTGCCTGAGAATAGAGGAAAAAATCGATACAACAATATATTGCCATGTAAGTTTTGTGTTGCAATTTGTAAAACATTGTCTTCCTCTAGCCATTTCTGCTCTGTCCCAGCAATAGAAGAGGGACAAAGAAATATGGTGTAGCTGGGTATGGAAGCTCTTAGACTCTGAATGATTTTAATTAAGGAATGACTTATATGTTGGTGCACTGCTCTTCAGACACATAACGACCAGCTTATACTCTGATTATGAGATGTTGTCTGTAATTTCTCGTTAAAGATTCAGAGCAACAGTGGGTTAACAACAGGGTTTTGACATTAAGCTGACCAGGGTTTGTTTAATAAAATCTCTAGTTATTTAAGAAAATATTATCCTTACCCCATTAGGTAAAGCACTAGAAGGAGATTTTTCTGGATTCTGTTCATTCCTGCAGTTAGAGGGAACTGGCCCCTTCATTAGGCAGTGTCATGATACTGCAAAGCGAGGTACAGACGAGGTTCACATTATGTGCTACCAGGGGCAAGTTAGTCACCCTGCTTGAGCCTTCTCTGTAGAATGGAGATTAGGACACCTTCCTGGTAGCTGCTGTTGGGATCAGATATGAAACACATCAAATACTTCACTTTACATAAACATAGAAAAATTACCTCAAGACATAGCAACAAATCTCTCAATTAACTTTCTTCCAGATGATGCCTCACGAGTGAAGCTGTCTAATGTAGATGACGACCCTTGCTCCGACTACATCAATGCCAGCTACATACCAGTAAGTGGACCCCGAGGCTCATGATGAAGCCGAGACAGGTGCCTATTCTGGAAATGACACCACTTCTCCGTTATGATCTCACTGTTCTCAGCTCTGTGGACATTTGTAGGTTTGTAGAAAACCATGTCTGATTACCACAAAACAGGAGTGTTCTCTTTAATCACTTTAAGGTCCATATTTTTCAGTGACCACAGTAACTTACAATTATCATGATCCCAGGGTGCATTTTCAAAGATAGTTCTCTTTGTGGCACTTAAACAAGATTAGAGCTTACTAGGGAACATAGGTCTCTCCTGCTAGGACTGCCTACATAAGGAAATCAATCTCATATGGATTTTTGAAAGCCACACATACTTTAAACACTGTGTCAAATCTTTGGGCTCTGATTCTGTAGCATTTTGTAACATCTTATAGCCCATTACAGAGGAAGACAGTTTAAGGGTCAAACAAAACCACATTGAAATCTTATTTCTGCCCCTTGCTGGTTGTGATGTCGGGTAGTTCTTTTAGAAATAGCTCACCAATTAAACTTATCCTAGGTCCTTCTTCCTCAAATAAAGAATTGGACCAGCTGACAGTAGTACCAAAAGGTTATTTGAAAAGTGAGGGGTGAAGGGGTAAGGAAAAAAAACTAGCTCTGTAGAGTGAACTTGGGCCAAACAAAGAGAGGAAAGGATAAAAGCAAAAGTAAAAGTATACTCTGTGCTCTAACCCAGAGTGGGCTACTGTAAGGCGACACAATAGCAGGCTTCTTGTAGCATCTCATCTAGGTTATGCTGGCCACATCTCATGGGATCCTGCGAGAAGTTTCACATACAGGGATCTTGGGAATTATTTGGTGCTGTCCTAGGATCTTAGGATTGATGGTTCCTGCTTATTTCCCCTGCCAGCATCACCATACCATCAGTTCTATCACCTTAGGCAAATTCTTTTGCCACTTTGACCCACTATTTTCTTTGAATAATAACACTTACCTCAAAAAATCAACTCACTCAATAAACACCTATTAGTTAAATGTTAGTTGTAAGTCAAACACCAAGCTATATACAGGCAGAGGACAGGCAGCATTCTTTGTTGTTGCTGTTGTTTTTGGTGCCAGAAATCAAACACAGGACCTTGTACTTGCCAGGCCTCTGCTCTATCACTGAGTTATATCCCCAGCTGGATATACAGCATTCTGACCATAAAGGTATATTTAGAACAGTCGAGGCCTCAGGAAATTATAAGGCTGAATCCTGAGAAATCTGCCGGTGTGTTTCTCCAGCATAGTCCAGTGTGATCTGGGGCTCTTGCTACAATTGCAATAAGACTGTGATGGCCTAGGACTCTGTATTTCTAACAAGTCCCTAGGTGATTCCATTGCTGTGTTCCTGAGAACCACTCAGGGTAGCAAGAACCTAGAGGTTACTAGAGGATGTTTAGGAGAAGGCTACCTACCACCCAGCAGAGAGAAAAGTAAAGCAAGCTCAGCTGAATAGGCCATGTGCTCAGAATAAATGAAGATGAGTCAGCTGGGAGGCATTGTTTGGGTGGGCAGTGTTGTGTGAGGCAGAGATGACATAATGTAGAGACTCTGAGGAGAAGCAAGGAAGCAAAGATCTTTAACTAGGATTTACAAGTAATTCTGTGTTGCTGGAGTACAAAATGAATGAATAAAAAGATCCTAGCTCATAGTACGGTGGACAGGATTAAGTGAGGACCGTGGAAGTCTTGGCTTCCTCTACATTATGTGATGAAAGGTTAACGAAGAGTGGTTTCTCTTCCATTAGGCTTCCTTACATGATATCTCTTATCAAATTATTCTAATGTTCGTGCTCCAAGATGATTAAAAGTCCTATCTCTAAAATGACTAAAGCTCAATCCCTTAAACAGTCTACACACGCATGTGCACACGCACGCACACACACACACAGATTTATAATTAAGGGTGAAGTGTTTTCTAGATTATTACAGGGTCCTCCATTTGCCTTTTAGAGACCCAGCCTGCAAGGGAAATGTGCCTCTTAACAATAGTTCAATGTTCTGGCCTTTGTCCTTCCTGCTCCCAAGCCTTGACACTTCTATTAATTTCTTTTTCTTAAGCCAGCAGCCTCCCTGGCAGAGATCTCTATATCATCTAATCTGCAGAGCTCACTCTTTGTTTACAGTTCTGAAGAGGCCCATTGTTTCTGACTCTCCATGTTGTAAATTCATCGCAGGGCAACAGCTTCAGAAGAGAATATATTGCCACTCAGGGACCGCTTCCCGGCACCAAGGATGACTTCTGGAAAATGGCATGGGAACAAAATGTCCTCAATATTGTCATGGTGACCCAGTGTGTTGAGAAGGGTCGAGTGAGTACACAGTCTTCCTGACTTCCACACTTTGTTTCCCACATCATAGATGGAGTTTCAGCCGACCCCAATCCAAACCTGCACTCTAGGAATCCAAGTAGAGCCAGTGTGAGAGTGTGAAAGTCACTCAGTTGTAAAAGGTGGCTGGATCTGGGCCTGAAGTTTCAGTCCAATCTGTTCCTGTGTGATGACTGGGATTTTTATAAGGGCCTATTATGTAAAAAGAGAATCTTCCCACTCATCTGCCCCATCCTTCAGTGTATGGCTTGGGGAGAGGGCTAGACCCCGCCAGAGGCAGGGAAGCTGGTCTTGCTCTCAAAAAAGATGTGAGTTTAGGCTGCATTGAAATATTCAAGTAAAATAGTTATCTAAACAAATTAAGCAAGCTTTTTTTAAAATAATTTATAACCCACTACTTTATGTAGTTACTTTTAGGATTAAAAGCAATTACATGTAAGGATCTAATAAAAACATATTGGGTTTCTTCAGATTTTTTTGTGCTGGACTGAGACCTGTATGTCTTCATGTGTACATATATGTAAATAGATACAGAGCAATAGAACAACTAGAAATATGTGTATAACCATATACATACACTTATGTATAAAACAGAAATTGGCTGGGTGTGGTGGCACACACGTGTAATCTCAGCACTCTGGGAGGCTGAGGTAGGAAGGTTGTAAATTGGAGCCCAGCCTGGACAATTTAGCAACTCAACAAGACATGCTTCAGAATAAAAATGGGCTGGAGATATAGTTTAGTGTGAAGGGCCTGGATTCAATCCCCAGTACTGAAAAAAAAAAATTAGATACATATGTATTTCAGATGAACTCATGGGGTGCCTCACCACAGTTAGTAGAATAAAACCCATATATCCACTATTTGATATACATTCATTCCTATCCAAATACAAGAAAATCAGTGAATATGCGTATCTTATAAAATGTCAATTTATAAATAAATTATAAATACCACGCCCAAAATGTAAAATAGCTAAGAGTTCACAATTCCCTTTCTCCTTTCCTTTTACATGTAAATACAAGCTGAGCTTTCCATTATAACTTCGCAAAGATTTCTTGGCACATGGCCCATGTTAGAAAAACAATAAAAATAGGAACAAAATAGGGCCAGGAAGACAAGGCCTTCCTCTTCTTGACTGGATCTTTCTTCAGAAAGAACAATAAATTTTAGCAATAAATTATAATTATATAATTATAATAATTATAACAATAAATTATAGCAGATGTTTTATCTGCTAGTGGAGCAAGAATGCTAACAAAATCAATTAAATAAAAAAACTCGAGCCATATAATACTGCCCGAACAGTGAATGAATGCAAAGTTTGGGGGCTTGAAGTTTGTTCTTTGTGGGGTAGCCCCACTTCTTGGAGCAGCAGCCCAGCTTCAGCACTGGTCATGAGCCAGCTAATAAAAAGTAGATGCTAGATTGTTAACTGATCCTAGATTCCTAATCAGATAAGGAGTTCAGAGTGCAAGTCCAAGGCCTCACAGGAGTTGTGTTTCTGGGCTGACTTTTTTTCTGTCTGTTCTCTCCTAGGTAAAATGTGACCATTACTGGCCAGCGGATCAGGACTCCCTCTACTATGGGGACCTCATCCTGCAGATGCTCTCAGAGTCTGTGCTGCCCGAGTGGACCATCAGGGAGTTCAAGATATGCAGCGTATGTTAGTTTGCTTGACTTTGCTTGATAGCCCAGTTTGGGAAGATGTTGGTCCTATGTTTGCTGATTGCGCTTCTGTAGTTTCAGACCACAGAAGTTCCAACGTGGCTATTGTCAAATGTGAGTTTTCCTCTTCTTATCCTGCTGTCTTCTCTTGCAGGAGGAGCAGCTCGATGTGCAGAGACTCATTCGTCACTTTCACTATACAGTGTGGCCAGACCATGGAGTCCCTGAGACCACGCAGTCCCTAATCCAGTTTGTGAGGACTGTCAGGGACTACATCAACAGGACCCCTGGTGCTGGGCCCACCGTGGTGCACTGCAGGTGTGTATGTGGCAACCTAAGAGACAGAAAAATGGCCTCCATAAGGGCACCGTGCCACAGAATCTGAAATAAAAGCATGAGCATGGGGACAGTGGTGGGTGGAAGATTTGTCTGAGCTCAGCTGCCTGACTCTCAGAGGATTTTATTACACTCTCTTTTCTGCTCTCCAAACTTGCTCCTCTTCACTAAATTTCTCTTCCACTTTTCTTTCTCTCCCACCACTCCCTCACCCATACTCTCTATCCTCCTCTCCCTCTCTTGTTCTTTTTTCTACTGTAAAATACAAACTCCTTATGTAACTTCCATGCCCTTGATAACCAGAACCCATCTCACTTTCCATCCAAATTCTTTACAACTCTCCTCATGTTCCCACCAGGAATGCAACTACACCAGCTCAGTCTTGTGTTTTGTCATTCTTACTCCTTAGAGTGGCTTCTCTCTTCCACCTATGTAGGCCCTATATATATCCTTTAAGAAAGTTGTTCCAGTCTACTCTCATGTCTAGTAGCATGTCTTTCCTATTGCTGCTGCTGTAACAAAATACTACAGACTAATCTGCAAGTAGAAATTAATTTCTCAAAGTTCAGGTGACTGGGAAGTTCCAGATCAAAGCACTGACAGGTTCAGTGTCTTTCAAGAGGACAGCCTCTGCTTCCAAGAATGCAACTTGTTTCTGCCTCCTCCAGAGGGAAAGAAGGTTGTGTCTACATTGCTGAAGAAGCAGAAGAGCGAAAGGACACAGCTAGCTCCATCCAGCCCTTTTATAAGACACTAGTCTCATATATAATATGAAGACCTCAGGGCCTAATCACTTCCAAAAGGTCTTATTCTTAACACTGTTACACTAAGCATTGAAGTTAAGCATGAATTATAGAAGGGACACAAACTTTCAAACTATAGGATACCACTTACTTGCTGTAGCACCTAATTTTGCTCTTAAATTTCTGTTCTTTCTTAACTTCTTGCTTCAGAGAGTCTGCTCGTAAAAGCAACCTAATGAGCCATCGTTCTCTCTCTGGGGAGCCGGGTGCTTAGCTAATTAATGTTTGCAACAACACTTTGACAGCCCTAACTAAATGGCACTAATAAATAAAGAGCAGTGAATTGCTACAGTAAGAGAAATGTCAAGTGTGCTAATCTTCTTCCAATCAGTCCAACACCCTAGGAGCCTCGATTTTATATGTCATTGGAATTCCAATGCATCTTGGGCGCTTTTTTTTGACAGGGTCTCGTTGTATAGCCCAAACTGGCCTCAAACTCACTATGTCAGAGCAGGCCTGGTAGCATACACCTGTAATCCCAGCACTTGAGAGGCTGAGACAGGAGGATCTCTGCAAGTTCAAAACCAGCCTGGGCTACAAAGTGAGTGCAAAGACAGCCTGAACTGCAAAGTGAAACTTCATCTCCAAAAGACAGAAAAAAACCTTACGATGTAGCCTGTGCTGACCTCAAACTCACAGTGATCCTCCCGCCTCTGCCTCCAAAGTGCTGGAATCACAAGTGTGCGCCACCACGGACTCCATTGCCAACACGTTTAATGGGAGTGTGAGGTGTACTCCAGAGCTTCTTACTTTCTGAAGGAAGGATGGCAGACATTTTTGCCCAGGACCACTGGAGAACAGTTCTTTTTATCTTATGAATGTACTGTTAACCTAAATAACAACCAGAGATTCCCCCAAGAATAATAATATTTATTTGTGAAGAGCAGGACATGGGAATAGGCATACATGTAGCACAGTAAAGGACAGATGCATTTAAAGAACTTGAAGTGAGGGCAATTTTTTTTAGACAAAAAGGAAGAAATTTATAGATACCACTTAGCTCATTAGTCTTCATGACCTGAGTCAGGAGTTGTCAGCACATTGCTAGAGATACCACTGGTGGGCAAGTATTCTGTCAAAAACATCTTATCTGAATTGCTGCAGTCTTTTAAAAATGTCCTCACAGAAATCCATGCACATGTGCAGAGTGCAGATTATCAGGTGCATGTAGAACAAGAAGCTATTTTTCCAGGCCTTTAAAAGCCCTTGAGAAAGCATTCATCAGAGACGGGCAGACATGAGCTCTCCCCCTTAATCACTTCTCAACTCTGATTTTGTCTAGGTCTGATGAAAATGATTTCCTCTTGGTATCAGCAATTCATAGAGCAGCCAAAATCCCCAGATCAGCCAGGTGTAGTGGTTCATGCCTGTATCCTAGCACTCTAGGAATCCGAAGCAGGAGGATTGTAAATTCAAGTCCAGCATGGGCAATTGAAGGATTTAGTGAGACCCTGTCCCAAAATTAAAAAATAAAAGTGTTGGAGAGGTAGCCCAAAGACCCAGCAAAGTTGAAAGTATGTATACTCTAACCAACCCAGGGGTTCCACTTCTAGGTGTCAACACATCACACGTGTTCACCATGGTGTTCATGTGACACATTTTTAATAGAGAAAAGCTACAATCGGTTCATTGCCTAAGTAGGGAACATTGATAGCAGTGCTTTATGGACTCCATAGCATGGTTAAAAGAAATTAGATCTACATGTAAAAATGTGGATAAATCTCAAAATACAATATTGAATCAAAAATTGGCAAAAGAATGCAGTAAAGAAGTTACTATTTCAAGACATTTTGGAAACACATAAAATAAATATATCATTGGTGGACCTATGTGTTTCTAGGAAAATTATAAAAACCTATATGAAAAAAAAAAACCTATATGAAATGATATCCACTGAGTGTAGAGCAGAATTCACCTCTGATAAAGGAAAGCGTGAAAAGAAGGGAAAAGAAGTGGAATCTTGGGGCTTTAGCTTACATTTCTATAAGACACAGAGCTCAGAGAGAAAGAAGCTGTCCTACATTCTTCCATAAATTGGGAGAGTCTCTGGATGCAGACTTGAAAGGCAAATTTAATAAAGTGTTCCCTTACCATCTCTTCTAGTGCCGGCGTGGGTAGGACTGGAACCTTTATTGCATTGGATCGAATCCTTCAGCAATTAGACTCCAAAGATTCTGTGGACATTTATGGAGCAGTGCATGACCTAAGACTTCACAGGGTTCACATGGTCCAGACTGAGGTAAGAGTCAAAGGCTGAAGGACACAGACCACCTTTCTCCTCCCCCTACAAAGATGTGTATTAATATTTAACATACTATATATTAATATTAAATATATATTATATATCTCTATCTGCCTATATCTCTCCACGGCTTTTATCAAACATGGAGACATAACTATAGCACATTAGGATGAGAAAGAGAACTATACATATAGACATTTTCTAGGACCTGGTATTGTGATGTAAATCTCAGTGACTTTTAAGATGATGCATACACTTAGTTTTACTTAACTAGTTGCTCCACTCAGAAAAGAATTAATTTAGGTGCGTAGGAAGACAAGTGCATTTTTTTAATCAATGGATTGTACATGGAGGAAAGGATAGGCCAACCTATCTTGCAGATATATTTAAAATAAGTTGAGGAATGAACACAAGAACTTCAGCAAGAAGAAAACCCTAAACTTCATTCTCCCTCTGCCTCATGCTTCTACCTGTACTGTCACCTCCAAAGACATCAAGAGACTCGGTCCTTTGTAAAAGCATAATACTTCCATTTGCTTTCAGAGCCCTTTGACATTCACAGGATTTTGCTTTGTTTGCTTTGGTTTGGTTTGGTTTGGTTTTGTGGTACCGGGGATTGAACCCAGAACATTTGCACTGAGCTACATGCCCTGTCTATTTTTTTATTTTTTAATTTGAAACAGGGTCCTGCTAAACTACTAAGTTGTTGAGACTGGGCTCAGACTTTTCATCCTCCTGCATCAGCTTCCCACAGTGCTGAGATTGCAGGCATATCCCACCATGCCTCAATCACAGGTCATTGTAAGACATGTTATCCTAGTACATTTTCATAGTAACCAGGTAAGTGAGGTACAGTATTCCATTTGTAGGCCAGAAAATTGAGGTCCAGGGTCAAAAGGGCTTTGGAGAAAGCCCACAGTTATCAAGTGGCCAAGCAGGCTTTCTGTTCTAGAAAATATTAGGCCCTCGAGTACCAAGCTTACAGCTCCAACAGCCGTAGTCAGCTCTGTGCCCCACATACACCAAGCAAGACTCTTGCATAATCCAGGTTCTCTTGCCTTAGTTTTCCCAAGTAATTTCCCCAAATAACTCTACAAATGCCTCATGTTAAAAAAAAGAAAGAAAGAAAAAGTAAAAGAAACATATCCTCCAGAGCAAGACCATGTCGCACCACAGAGTCAGAGCAGAGTACAGGCAGCAGTGCTCACTTATGGGCACCCTGCAGCCCAGGCTCCCATGGGCCTTGGGTGACTGAAAGCCGCTTTGGCTCTGAACTCTTTTGTCGTACAGCACACATTCATAACTTGTAGTACTGACGTTCTCCAGCACGTTCGGCAAAACACGTGTCAAGGCCTCCTGCAGACAGAACCCACTGCCTTGATCTTTGCTATTGCTGTTGTCCTGGGTTGTAAGTACTTTCATTATACCAATTTATCTACCATATTTCAAACATTTCATTATGAAATTATCAAAAAAGTAAAGAAGCACATAAAACTTGGGTTAGGGATATAGCTCAGTGCTAGCCTAGCCTGCATAAGACCATGCATGGGGTTGGATCCAGAGCAAGACACACGTACACGCACACACACAGGTACACACACCTACGGAAAGGGGATAATGAGTTTTCTTATACCCAAGCCCCAGCTTCTACAATTATAAGTATTCTGTGTTCTTTTCTCATCTGAATCCCACATATACTGTTTCCCCTACTGCCTTGACCCCATTGGAATATTTTAACAGAAGTCATTTATATCAAATCATTACAATCTTAAATAAATCTCTGAACACACACACATACATGTATATATATCACACAGAAGAGAGACTTTTTTAAAATTATTTTATTTAAAGAGAAAAAACAAAACAAAACAATAAAGGGTAGCAACAATACAGTATTCCAAGGAAAAAAGGAAGAGAACAACAACAAAAAAACCTAAGAAATTATTACTTGACAAATTACATACTGACTTCTTGGAAATAGTTGTTCAAATTACAAAGTTAAAACATGTAAAGTAGACATTCAAACAATGAGACTGTTAACAGTTCTGCTCCATGATCTGACAAAAACAGCAATATGGTCAACCATCTTACCCACTCAAATATACATGCAACTATATCAAAAGGGTAAAATTAAACACAACAAAACAGAACAAAGCGGATCACAAGAAAGCAATGTAAGAGACAAAAATTTCAAAGCTAGACAATTGGAGATATTCACTCTCTATCATATTGACTCTTGTTTTCTTCCAAATAGTTATCCATATTGTCACATATAGGGAATTCACATGCAACAACCTAGTATGGAATTGATCTGAGCAGGACGAGGAGGGCATTACAGGTCTTCAAGACCAGACATTAGGGAAGCCATGTATGGCTGTCATAGTGTCTCTCATTCTCCTCAAAACAGCTGTCCATACCTTCATGCGTGTTGAACTTAAACAAGGCAAAGCAAGCTAAGATCACTTTGAACAAAAAGTGATAGTTTTGCTGGACTTCACATCATGACATTATGGAGTCAGCACCGGGTATTGTAGTGTCTCTTTTTCTTCAAAGTAGTTGTTCATTTCAACATGTA
>PVJX010000090.1:156637-166637 GCA_004027295.1 Dolichotis patagonum
TCTGTATTAGCAGGAAAAACAAAACAAAGCAAGATAAAACAAAACAATTCCTAGAAAAGCATGAGGCAGAAAAGTCACATAAAACCGCAATACAAGGTGATCTACAATGGTTACCATGATGTCTCAGCAGTGTATAACAACATTAATAAAAACAAAGCATTGGAGACATTATAAGACTTCAAAAGCAAGTAATAATCAAACCAGAGTGGGTATCTTAGTGAGTCTTGTCATCTTCAGTGTAGTTGCCTATACTGAGAGAGACTTTAATATCATGATCTCCATGCCATTATCAAACCTAACAATATTTTTAATGGAAAAAGGTAAAAAAAATTCATAACAAAATAATAGGAGAATAATAATAGCTAATACATTGCATGTAGTTATCTTTAAAGTAGTTGCTTAGGGTACAAGATGTGGTCATAAACATTTTTCCAATCAATATTAGCACAAACTTTCCTTTTTAATGAAATAAAAGATACTAATAGTATAAATCACTTGCATTTTTTCCCTTTTTCCTACTGCCCTCTCCCTTTTTACCAATCCTTGTTTCTTTTTCCTTTTGAACAATTTCTTCCCATTTCACAGTATGCATTGTACATTTTAAAACTTATCTACCCTTTCAGTTTCTCATACCAAGGAGACAATACAGTGTTTAAACATGTGAGTCTGATTTATTTCACCTATGAGTATGGTCTCAAATTGCACTTATTTACTTATAAAAGTCGCAAGTTTATCCTCCTTTATGACTAAGTAGTAGTCCATTTTATAAAAATATCACATCTTTTTCATCCATTCCTCAGTTGATGGCTACTTGAATTGTTTCCAAGACTTAGCTATTACAAACTGTGTTGCTATAAACATGAGCACACATTTATTGCTGTGGTGTGATGTTTATAATTCTTCTAGGGAGGTACCCAGAAGGGGAATAGCTGGGTCAAATGAAACCTCTAATTTTAATTTTTTTAGTAATCTCCACACTGATAGTTCCACAGTGGCTGCACCAGTCTACACTCCCAGTGTAGAGTGCAGTCCACACTGTGCAGTCTACACTGTGTAGTCTTCCACTACAGTGGAAAAGGGTTCCTTTTCCACTGTTAGAGGGTTCCTTTTCTACCACAGCCATGCCAGCATTCATTATTGATTGATTTCTTGATGATACCATTCTTTCTGAGGTGAGATGGAATCTCAGTGTTGTTTTAATTTGCATCTCTTTAATGACTGGTGATGTTGAACATTTTTTCATGTATTTATTTGCCATTTGTATTTCTTCATCTGAGAAATCACACCTAACAATTTTAACTATCATCTCCAAACATCCTCAAATACCCAGTCAATATTTAAATATCCCTAATAAACTTTTATTTGTTTATTTATTTACTTACTTATTTTGAGTTGCTGAGAATCAATCCCATATCTTGTAGCGTATACAAGGGCCTTGTATATGCTAAATAAATGACCTGCCGCTGAGCTGCATCCATAGCCTTTCTAACCTTTTTAAAAAATTACTGTTTGTAAAGAACTGTAGCTGGTTTTCATTAGAATCCAGAGTCCACATTTCATTTGATTGAAGTCATTTTAAATCTCCTTTAGTCTGTAATAATCCTCTGTCCCATTTGTTTTCCATGTCAAAGTTTGTCAAAGAGACCCACTCATTTGTTTCATGCATGTTCTCTCTTTCTCGATATGGCTGATTACTTTTTGTTGGTGGCAACATATTCCTTTATTCTGCATGGTTTTCTTTGACTGGTTGGTAGATCAATCAGCTTGACTAAACTCAAGTTTTCCCACCACAGTTCTTCCCTGGGGGTACCAGCTACTTCTTGTTACATCTGAGGAGGCTGATCATCAGCTTGCCGTTGGGGTCAGAGGGGTCACTGGGGTGTCAGCTTGAACCATCAATCATCAGTTTCCACAGTAACCTTTGGCCTCGTAATTAATTATTGCTGTCTAGCTCTATTGTTTTATTAAGAGAACTGTATCACCCTGTGTTAAGGTTGCTCTTCTTTAGCTTTCACCACAGACTGCGAGTTCCTAGAGGGTAGGAACTTGTTTTCCTTCTCTACCTCCTCAGTATCTTTTATTAAGTTAATGAACCTACAGTTTTGTGCTGAAAAGTTAGAATCACTATTTGTTTACTGTCACTTCCACAAACTCAGACCATAGCTTATTTGTAATTTGGGAAAGAAGAGGTAACAACATTGTAAATAGTCTTGGGTATGTATGTGTGCTTGTGAGAGAAAGTTGTGTGTGTGTGTGTGTGTGTGTGTGTGTGTGTGTGTGTGTGTGTATTCAGGCTCAGTAGTTACTACCAAAGATTTCTTTCTTTTTTTTTTTTTTAATTGGTACTGGGGATCAAACTCACAACCTCAAACTTGCCAGGCAGGCAGTTACACCACTGAGCTAAATCCCTGGCCAACCAAAGATTTCTTGTGCCATTTTTACTTTCATAGCCCTGTGCAAACTGCTAGAGTTACATTTTGACTGAAAAGCAAGAACTCTACTATAAATGTCTCTGGGTAACCTTCAGAGCAATGGGAACAGCAAAGCTCTGCCAAAGCTCCTCCTACTTCTTAGAAATAACCCCTTTCCCATGTTTTCTTCTTCTCCCACTAAGAACATCCTGTGGCATTGTTCTTCAGCTTTCCTTCCCAGTATTGAGTTCCCCAAGGTTACACCTTCAGGTTCAGCCCTTACTTCTTTCAATCTTTGTTCTTTTTTTGGTGTCCTCTACTCCAGCGATTGTAGGACCCATGCACACACTCCTATTCCCTAAATCTAACCCTCTTTCCCTACCATTTACCTAAGTACCTTCCTGTTCATTAGTTCTACCTGGAGGTCTTTCAGTGATCTTAAACTCATAATGTTCAACACCAAAAAAACCCTCATCTTTTTAAAAAAACAGCCACAACAAATAACTGAATCACTCCTGCTCTTGCACTTTTCAGTTCCTACTCATAGTGTTGCTATCCGTGTGTTTGCATATCCATGCAACAGGAAGTCCTGCTTCCAGCTTCTGACCTAGTTCATTACCACTGTCACCATCCAAGTTCCCCCACAGAGGTTAAGTCCTTGCGGAAAAGGTCTCAGGAAGTTTCCATTGCTTGTAAAGTGAAGTTCAAGTAATCAAGCCTCTTCTTCAAAACATAGCCCCAGCTTGCTTCTCCACCTTCATGTCTATCCAAGGCTTGGTAAAATGAAAGAACCATTAACCAGGTGTGGTGGTGCATTCCTGTAATCCCAGCCCTCAGGAGGCTGAGGCAAAAGGATTGCCACCAGTTCAAGGCCTCTGGCCTACACACTGAATTCAAGACTAGCCTAGAGACCTGCTCAGAAAATTTAAAAAAAATTAAGGAATCTTTCCCTCCCTGGGTTTGAATGAACCTTGATTCTTTTCATCATGATGAAATTGTTATAGACAGCTAAATTTTTAGAAATATTACAGACAGAGACTTGGAAAAGGTCACTGCAGAAGACAACTGTGGCTGGAGGTGCATTCCTTGAAGGTCTGGCCTTAGGACAGAGAAATGACTACACCTGCCCCAATGAGTCCCCTGAGATGAATAGCAGTGATTGGTGTTCTAAATAGGATTAATCACCTTGAGTGGAGGACCAGAATACCTCCTGCTCTTAACCTCTGTTGTTCCTGGAATTCATTCTTCAATTTTAGAAAATAGGAACTCAGTGTATTAGACATCTAGCAGGTTGGAAGTCACAGTTCTCTTATATTATTTGGATTATTTGGGGGTCCTATCTCAAAATAAACATTGCAATAAAATAGAAATTTTCTCTTTCCCTGTTGTCTTGGTTAAACAAAATCCTAGTCAATATCAGATCTCCCAACCTACTAGATGTCTGGAACGAGTCTGTGTTCTCTAAAATCAAAGAATGAATTTCAGGAACAATGAAGGTTAAGAGCAGAATATATTTATTGAGAGAAAAAGAAAGCTTCTGTCTGAGAGAGACAGAAGGGTTTCTGAGTGAGTTGCCACAGACTGTCTTTTCTAGGGGCTTTTATAGTGCAAAACCCTAAGTGAGGCAGGTCCAAAGGGGAGGAAATGGGAACTCACAAGGTGGGCATGAGTGGGACAGAATTATGGTCAACCAATAAGATTATGAGTATAATTGCTCAGGTAAAATTGATTAAACCAGGAGTACACAATCATGAATACAGAACAGGGCCTTTGCCTGTAGGGGGTTGAGTTAGTGGCTTCTGTCTTCCTCAAGGTGATTGACACCTATTTAGAATATCAATCCCTGATGCTTATACTTAGGATGTGGTTGCATTGTTTTATCTTTTGTCTTGTGATCTGGCCCTACAGCAGAGGAATCTGTCTCCAAGGCTGCAAGATATTTGGTCTTCTGCACTGGCTCCTTCAAGGACCTAGTCCTGTCAGACTGCCTATAATATTTCTAATTAACTCAGTTGCCTATTACAATATTGCTCAAAGATAATATCAGAGTTGGATATTTCTACAGTCCCATGATCTCTGGCCTGTTTGTTAATGGGAGTGGCTATAGAGGGGTACAATCAGCTAGCCCTTGGGGGTAAATCCTTCAATAGAAGAGAAAGAACAGTCTCACTGCTTGTATTATTTTTCTGGGTCCACGGTGATAGTTGGCCTCAACTTTCTCCAAGGAATGCAAGATAGCACAATTTTCGATGAACATAGCAAAGAGCAAAGGTCTCTTAGGCAAAGAGCAGTGGGCAAGGAAAGTGCAAGTACATTCCTCCCTTTACCTTGCCTGACTCTGAGGAAGGTGCTCAGAAAGCGCAATAACTTCTAAAAGAACAATAGATGACACTCAGGCTGATTACCTGGAGAAGGAAATTCTGAGGTATTGTAAGACCAAGAGTCTCAAATTCCATTTGAAAATTATGCTGGAGTTTTCTTAGGAAACATACAGTCTACATGTAGTTACACTATGTTTCTCATCTCCAGAATACATGTGTATCTTTATATTATTTCTGTCACTTGGAATGACCTATTATGTTCACATTCTTTAAAATCTCACCTTTTTTCTCTATCTTGATACTTTATTTTCCAAAAAGTAAACCCAAGTGCTTCCTTTTCTATATAAAGTTGCACACATAATTCTACTTTACGTTTATCATGTTCTGAGTATTTATTTACACATCTGCCTTCAGGAATCATGAAAGACAATACATCTAATACTATAAATATTATTTAATATCTCAAATATTAAATGAAATTAAATGAAACTGTATGTGTCACCACCAATCCAAACAAAAAATGATCTCTCATGATTTGAGGCTCATCTATGAGATTTTTTTTTTCAACTTTTTATTATGACAAAATTGAGAAGTACATTGATTATTTTCTAAGGGATATTTTATTGGGAAAGAAGAATTTATATTTAAGACAAGACAAATTAGTAGATATTAAGTAGTTTCAAAGCCCACGGTAGATCATTCTTGAAGAATTCATTAATAGGCCATAGCATACATACAATAGTGTTCATTCATGGCTTACATCTAAGGTTATGAAATTATTTAATATTCCAGTAGAACTAAAAATAAGAATTATGCTTTGAGTCCAAGGAAATGGGGCATTCATTCTATAGTTTGGTGGATCATTTTAAAATAGTGAAGAGACAGGTATTCTGGACTAACAACCATTCTCAGACTGACTTTCCTTGAATATTCAAGGTCAAGACAGTGGTAGAGACTCATAACAAATTAGTAGAGTCTATGAGCAGAAAAGTAACAGCTAATATTAGAGCAAGCCTCACTTTTAAAAAATTTCCTAGTCTATTGATGATTCCAGACCTACTTCTTAAAGTCCCATGGGTAAATGATCAGACTAGCCTCCCATCAGGAACAATGCATAGGGGTAACTCATACAAATAAGTTCTTGTCCACTTTGAAAGATTGTTACAGAGGAAAAATCTTTTAGTCCCATTTTTCACAATCCTTCAACATGCTATCAGATTGGTTACATTGATTACCTTAAATAGAGGGTCCAGAAATATTTTTCAGTATCTAACTGACCTCAGGACCAAGTCATACACCCTTTAGTAGACAAAGGATGTTGTTTGTAGAAGAGATCTTAAGCTCCTTATTTATATGTTTATTTATTTTGGTACTGGGAATTGATTTCATGACCTTGTGCTTGCCAGGCAGGTAGTATGCCATTGAGCCATATCCCCAGCCCAGCACTCATTTTTTAAGTACCAGAGACAATAAATGAAATGACCAAAAAATTTCCCAGCTATAAAGTACTGCATCACTGTTTATGCTTTATAACAGTTCTCCATCTTTGAAGTGTTTTCTGCTTCCCCACAGTGTCAGTATGTATACCTACATCAATGTGTAAGAGATGTCCTCAGAGCAAGGAAGCTACGGAGCGAACAAGAAAACCCCCTGTTTCCAATCTACGAAAATGTGAATCCAGAGTATCACAGAGGTAGGATCTTAATTCATTTACTCTTCAGTACACTTTTCAAAACATTGTTAGACTGAAAATTATTAATAACCTAAAGCTCTCCTAATATGTAGCACCTATTTTTTCTCCTATCTAGAGGGTTCTCAAAAAGAACAAAACAGGAAGGAGAAGCAGAGTGGTAAGGAGATTCCCTAGTTGAGCAGCAATTCCTTCTAGTATCTTTACCTGCTGAGCCCAAAATGCCCTCTGTTAGGACTGCTTAACATTTCTTTTCCAAGCAATAAGTCTTATTGGGGAAGACACACTGAAATCACCACTGACGACTCAAATTGTAAAATTGTTTTGGAGAAGAATTTGGCAATTGAACTATGAGAGATCTTAATATGTTATCTTGTGACCTAGTATTTCTTTTACCATCTTAAGTAAGAAAAAGCTTTATGCATAAAGCTTTTCACAATTAAAGTTTTTAAAAAAAAAAAACCCATAGTTAAAAGTTGGAGTGAAAAACTGTTCAGTAGAGCACTGTATTGGTTATCGCTGCATAACCGCAATAAAATGCCAGAAGCAGATAAGTTTATGAAGAGAAAAGGTTTATTAAGCTCACAATTTGGAAGGCTCAAGAGCATGGAGTTTGTTGGTCAGTTTTGGTGATGATCCTATGGTAGACACAGTCAGAGGAGCACATGTCAGACCAAGGGGTCACATCTAGAGCCAAGAGAACAGAGAAGTTGGTGGGTCACTCACCTGTTTATAACAGCTTCCTTATGAGGTCTTCTGTGAAGGTTCATGAGACCTAAGACCTCCACCCCAGCGACCCAAGGACCTCCCACAAGGCCCCACTTCCCAAAAGGTCTACTGTGGCTCTTCTTAACACTGCCACCCTGCAGACCCTTGACAGACATAAACCATATTCCACTTAATACAGTATGATGTAGTCATTAAGAATGATATAGATATGTATATAGATAGGGTTTTTTTGTTTGTTTGCTTGTTTATTTTGATATATGGTCTTGATATGTTGCCTAGGTTGGCCTCAAACTCTTGAGTTCAAAAATCTGCCTCCTTTAGCTTCCACGTGGTTGGGGTTATAGGCACATGCACCACACTTGGTTCAAGAATATTTTTGAGGATGTTACAATAATGTGGTTAGTCTTATAAAGAAGTTGTTTTAGTATGTTTTATATTTCTGTAGCAAAATGCCTGAGACCAATGTTTACAAAGAAAAGAGGTTTGAGCTAGATGCTAGCTCAGTGGCACATACTTAGAATAGGTTCAGTTTCCAGAACCACACACACACACACACACACACACAAAAGATAAAAGGAGAAAGGATTGGTCAGCTTTTCATCACTGAGATACAATACCCAGAACTCACAAGTTAAAAGGATGAGATTTAATTTCTGTCGCAGTTTAAAGGGCTTCGTACCATGGTCACCACAACTGAGCAGAAACCATCATGGCAGAGGGAGGTGGTGGAACAAAGTTGCCTAGTTTGTGTCAGCAGAGAAGCAGAACAGAGAAACAGCACTAGAGAGGAAGAGGGGAGGGACTAGACACGGTACCCAGCATCACACCTCTAGGACCCATCCAGATACACTTAACAGTGTGCTTTATTGATCCCCTAGACAGCCCCCTCACCAATCAAGTTTACACAACTAAGCTTAACAACCATAAAGAAGAAACAGAAAAGGAAAAGAGAAAAGACGTTTTCTTTAGCTCCCAGTTTCAAAGGTCAGAAGGCCAAGAGCAGGCAGAGCCCATCAATTCAGCCTGCAAGGAGCCCTCGTGGCTGAATCACAACATGATGACGGCATCGCAGAGCAGATGCACATGACAGTGAAGCGAGAAGCAGCAAGCTACAAGCTGTGCTGTCTCATGACAGTCTTGATCTTGCAGAACCGATTCACTCCTAGAAAACCTGACCCACTCTAGAGGACCAACAGTAATTCCTTCACAAGGGGAGTCACGAAACTCACCTTCCACTGGGACCCACTTCCTAAAGGCCCCATCTCCTCAGTACCATTACACTGGGGATCAGGCTTCCAACACAACATACCTGAGGCATAGCATAAGTTAGGCAAGAAAAGCAAAATGAGCCAGGAGTGGTGGTGCATGCCTGTAATTCCAGCACTGAGGAGACTGAGGCAGGAGGAGTTCAAGGCCAGCCTGGGCTACAAAGTGAGTTCAAGGTCAGTCTACACTCTATAGTGAAACTCTGAAAAAGACAAGAAAGAAAGAGAGAAAGAGAAAGAGAAAGAGAAAGAAAGAGAAAGAGAAAGAGAGAGAGAGAGAGAGAGAAAGAAAGAAAGAAAGAAAGAAAGAAAGAAAGAAAGAAAGAAAGAAAAGAGAAAGGAAAGGAAAGGAAAGGAAAGGAAAGGAAAGGAAAGGAAAGGAAAAGATGTAAAACAAAAATAATGCATAGAGCAAAAAAAAAAACCACAGGGAAAATATATAATAGTAAAATAAATTTCTCTGAATAGAAAAATCCATGATTTTTTTTCTTCCACTGAAAGTATATTTGTAGGACAAACAGGCAACACTTTTTAGATATAAAATTTTACAGAAAAAATGTATAAACGTTTAAAACACTGCTTTGATCAAGCCATAAGTAACTGACAAGAGAAGAGTCTGTGTGCCTCTTCCTGTTCTGGGGTCATCATTGTCACACAGGCTGTTACTGCCTAGCAGAGGCCTTAGTTCCTTGCTCCTAGAACTTATCTCTACTTATAAATCAGTTGATTCTTCACTGACAAAAGTTATTTCAGATCTCTCTTATCTCCATTTCTAAATGACCGTAATTGGTAATGTCTCCTAACCCTCTATACTGACCAGTCTAACCAGTGTATTAAAGAGTTAATAATCTGTAAAGCATAAATTAAAAGTTACTATTTAGAAGAGTTATTTGTAGATCAGCTAATCCTTTTGTGTTGTAAATAACTACTCTCCAATGTATCTGTAGAGCAAATTAAGGTTTTTGCATGTCATATTCTTTAAGAAGCTCCAGGATGGAGGGAGCTCTGGGGGATCTTAGAAGTTCCTTTGTTTTGTTTTGCCTTTATAGTCTTTTTTAAGAGTAATCTTGATGGAACCTGAAAGAACCTAACTATGGGATAGAAAAAGATAACCACCATCTGAAGGCTAGAATTCAGATCTTAGCTCCAGAACTATGAACTACAGCTATTATTATTATTAACCCTGAGTGAGTTACTGTCTCTCTGGGCCCATGGCTCCATCTATAAAACCAGAGAGGATGGACTCTATGCTAATCCCTTCCAGTGTGACAAGCTGTTTCTAAATGAAATGATCTTGTCCCATGGAGATGGTCTCATCCTAAAACATACTCAGCTTTAGTTACGTTCACTAATCTCTTTCATTTATAATTTCATAACAGATCAATTATGATCCACTTTGCCATTGTCTCTAATTATGTTGTCTTTTCTTTCAGATACAGTCTATTCACGACGTTAAGACTGTACCTGAAGATCTTCTGGATAAAAATTTTTCACTGTGTGATTTATTAAAAAAAAAAAAGCTTCCTTCATGCCCTGCAGAGGTGCCAGCTATTTCTGTTGATACTATGTATAATTTATTAATCT